>JABXWE010102466.1:0-15002 GCA_014611495.1 Limonius californicus
ACGATTGTAAATACTCATTTACTTCAAATATATATTTTCTTCTTTAACCTTCCAGTAGTCGCACGGGGTCTCACAGATCTGAAAATTCTTATTTCAGCTATAACTCTATAATTTTTTGATCTTACGCTCGGTCGTTTTTGGTACCTTTCGATAGAGTACTCTCTTATGCTCATACGAATGCGCATTAGTTTAGGTGTATTCTTTCGAGAGTTATCACCCTTGTGTGTTTGTGTGTTATCCAACGGTTTATCTGTTATATTATTTTATTAGGTAAGAAAGTTGAACTTCTGCATTGCTTTCTTTCAACTTTCAATTTTTTTCTGAAGAAAATTAAACTGTCCAGTTACGAAGCGGTACAAGCTCGTCTTTTGCGTTTGTTCGATGAAATTTCGACAAACGAGGAGGTACTTGATGACGATGGTGAACCTATATAATAATTATAAATAAATAATAATTCAATATAGGTGTAAGATATTATTGTGTAAAATGTAAAATATACTTGTTTTTGGAACATTCCTTCGTTGTTTGCAAAGGTTGCTATGAAAAAAAAAGAGTAAATGTGAGTCAAGCGAGGTGTCCTTGTAAGTGAAAACATATTGACGGTGATGGTGATGGCTGAGCTGATTTAAATCATTTGATTCTCTTTTTACACTAAATGAACTTTATTTTCATTATTTCAATAATGACATATGACATTTTTAAAGTAATATTTGAAAAAACAAAAGATATTAAGATAATGTCAAGAAATGTACACTTTGCTTTGTTATTATTTTGTTAATTTTCAAATAAAGTTAGAAGTTAAAATTTTGTGACGAATGTGTTTTATTATCCTAATAAACAAACCATATTCCCAGTAATGAGCAAAATTTTCAAATAGTATAGTGAAAAAAATCAGAATACCAAGGGTCTGAGAAGACCTACTGCGCTACTGCTGTCCAAATATAAAAGGTGCGCACTGGAAGGTTAAGTTTCCTGTTCAGACTTGCTGCATATTATAATAAAATATAGATAGTTTAATTTAGTTACCTGTTTGTGCCATGTTTGTTAAAACTTCAAATATTGATTTATTTCTATTACCTATATACGTTTTTTAAATAAAATTTCCTGAAATCTGGAAAGTTTAGATAAAAATTATGTTTACCCTTATAAATATTCGTTTGTATTTATGTAATCCTTCGGTATTTTAAAATAAAAGATGTTATTATTTAATGTATATTTTACCTACTTTATTTAATTTTCAGTAACAGCGAAAACATGGGAAAAGAAGTAATTAAAGACCTCCTTACGTAGATAAGAGGTAGTTTTCTACTTTTATGGCGTCTATTCCCTAACTAAGACGTTTATCCCATATGGCGTGGCATTAATTCCATATGTATGGGATATATGGCAAAAAAATGAGTTTTATATATATGGTCGAATATTTATGTGATTTCTTATGTTAACTCATGCAAAGCTTTACTTACAATGAGAAGTTAACTACAAAAGTCCCTAAACAATTTGTATTTATAAAAGTTACAAGGTACAAGTTTTATAAACAAAATTTCTTAAGTGGGGCATCTATCCCAACTTTACCCTAGTATTATAATATTATGTATGCGTAGAAATCACTAAAATACCATCTTTAATATATCCAACAACACTACTTTCCATTTGTGGAGTATGTTGAGCAATATTTAGGAGAATGTTACAGCAGTCACAACACGTTATACAGTCCGTTTTTTTTTAATTTACCTAATCGTTTTGCAATTTCCTTATGTTTAATTCAAAAACGGGCAATAAGCATGATGGGGGAAATTAACCACCTGAGTTTTAAGATCCTCGTTTTTTATCTATCTAAATATAATAATGAGTTATTGAATGTTCTTATTTTTTGAAACAAAATATATATTATTCTTCTTCTTCTTCTTCTTTGAGTGCCGTCTTCATTCCGAATATTGGCAATCATCAAGGCAACCTTAACTTTTGAAGCCGCCGATCTAAACAGTTGGTTATTGGAGCAGTTATACTAGTCTCTAAGATTTTTCAGCCACGAATGTCGCCTTCTTTCTATACTTCTTTTTCCCGTAATATATTCCCTCTATAATAAGCCGAAGCAAGTGATACTTCCCTCCTCTTACGATGTGTCCCAGGTATTGAATCTTTCTCTTTTTAATAGTTAAGACTGTTTGTAACTCTTTCTACTCATGAAATTCTTAAAATCCGACGGTACATCCACAATTCGAAACTATCGATCTTCTTATTAAATATAATTATAATTACCCCTATTAGAATATCACCTGGATCCGTCACTGAAACCATTGTGTAGGTCTCTATAACGTCACATAATATTATCAAAATTCTTACAGCCGTTTTCTAAAATTTCATTTTGCAGAACTCAGATACTCTAAGTGTCCCATTTTGAAGGATTTGTTTAAATTAAAGGTTGATGTTAATCGAGTTAAGGATTTTCATGTAATGGAACGTAGAATCAAAATTTTCAAAGATTGGCAGAAGTCCTCAGGAGGTAGCTTCCTTAATAAATAATAAATAATAATATTGTAGCTGTTCACGCTAATACCATGGTATAACATGTAAAAAAAGTTCTTCTTAACAATTTTAGTTCAATCTTAATTTAAGTAGACTAACGGTTTTGAATGAAAGGGTCTTAAATCCAGAATCTTCAAATATCGCAACGACCTTAGAAGCTAAAAAGAAAGTCAAAAATTATTCGATTTGTATAAAATTCCTTTATGTTCTACGTATTTCAAAATTTCAAATTGGATTCACATAGGCGAACTTATTTTTAACACAACACTACTCTTTGAGCTAGCAAAATATCCAAAACGTGTATTTACCCTTTAATCTGGAAATATAAGTTTTTCACGATATGAACAGTTTCCCTATATCTATGACAAAAATAAGTTAAAATAATCCACCTAAATTTGAGCGCATTGCATATGTAAAGGTAAAAGTATCAATCACAAACTGTGGAGCTCTGTATTCAACATTTTAGCTATACCTTATTTGTTTTTAACATTGCACATTCTACCATCCCAATAATGTTTTTATTCATGTCACCCTACGCACCTGTTGCTAATAATTACCTTCAATACAGAATTATCATATTAAAACATTTTCTTTTCACATTCTTAATTATTAGTTTTGTGTTTTCTGTGTAAAAACGAATTCTTAATGAATTCAAATTTATATATTGAATTATGATTGGAGCTTAAAAAATTGTTCCACCTAAAACTAGCATTATTCTTAGAAGACCCAAATTCTGATGAATACAAATTTCATGCAACAATAACTTTACTTGCTACTGTGCGTTCACAAAGGGAGGTTGGGCCTTTTGTTGCATACACATTCACACACATTAGGGATTATTCTACTAAAAACCCTTTGAGACCATGAGAATATGCTCCGAAATGACATCTTTGCAATGATTGTATATTCCGGCATTGTCAAGGAACCAATTGTGGTCACTTCGAAGCAAAACGAAAATTTGTAGTGGATGACTGTCAATATTTATTATCATCACGGCTGAAACTGTCGTTATCCAAAATTAAGTTTCTTCAAGAAAATTTGTAGTAGAAGGTAGATCAGTCTATATTTTATTGCGAATTTAGGAGTTAAATTTTGCACATCTGACACCTTCGTTATTAAACATTATAGGAAAATATGGTTTTGTGTTTCAAAATAATATCAAATACTTAAATCGTATGAGTAAAGTTAAAAACAAAACTTTCCGTTTCCGTAATCTTCCTTAATGTTGAATTAGCTTCATTATCTGTAAGGTAACACAGCACTGAAATAAGTAGTAATTTCTGTTTTAATGAATAATTTTTGTTTCTATTCGTGCTTTACGGAATTTCTCCGTACTTTGAATGCAGATAATAACTATTAAGCAGGATGTCGTTAGGAGTAAAAACTAACTCCTTATAATTTGATCATTACATAGAGCGCCAACAACATTTGTTTGTGAAATTGTCGTTTTTTTGGGAATACTGATGTGCATACGTCTTGGTAGTCTATCATTAGCAGACGAAAGTCAACTAACAGAAGACTTATTTATTTTAAATGGTAGACATAAATAAAATGTCATAGTCAACACTGCACTTTAAATTTTATTGGACATTGTAATGTACTGGCTGCACATTAATATTGTAAATGCTTCTAAAATACAAGATAAATCTATAGCTTTTAGAACACATGTAACAATCACACATTTAGAAACTGCGTTATGGCAATTCTTACTAATACATAGTAGAAGAAATTGCTTGCGAAATTCGCAACTAAATTTCTACGATGTTTTTCAACTAAAATAATTTACATATTTGTTTATTTTTATAGAGAAAACGTCCTGTAAACTTTTACTCAATTTGAAGCAGGAAAGCCAACTAAAAATATTATATGTAAACACCCTAATTCCACCAATGACTTAAATAATTTACACTGTCCCTGCAATATAGTGCGGATATATAAACCAATTCATACATTTCTGTTCTTAGTAGGTATATATACTAGCAGAACTTAGAAAATGGTAACACATCTACAAAGAAGCTTGGATCTTGGTCCAGATCCATTATCAGGTGTGTAGTTGGACCTGGATATACAGGGGTGTGAAAAAGTTCTGCATCAGTTGCTCAAATACAATAAATTGCAATTTACACCCATTTTTTTCAAATATTTTTTATTTCATTATTGCAAATATAATATAGGTACTTAAACACAATAATAGTAATAACAATAGCCCAAATGTTGATCCATAAAAGAAACGGAAACAATTCAATATATAAAATGTATTTAAAAACAGGAAAATTGTGAATTATCTTGCTGTGTTACATCATGCTCTAATTGATATATCTTAACCTTTTGCTAAATTTAATAAAGCTATAGTAAGCTACCCTATAAGGAAATAGTCTAGTAGACGGTGTACCTTGGATTCTAGGTAGCAAATTTGGTTGTTTTGGTCATTTTCCATCTTCAGAAAGGTATAGAGGAGCTTTTCAAGATTATATGTGTGCGTTCTTGAGCTGCAATTTAACAAATATGAGCAAATATGTAACCATTTTGACAGCTTCCTACTAAAGTGTAAATTTGTGAATTTAATACTACCTTTGTGACAAAAATATATTTGTAGTAATGTGATAATGTATGTGAGAGAGCTTTGTGTTAAATTTCATTAACATTGAAGTTATTTTTATTAATTTATTTATAATGTAATGTAAAAAAATTTGTCAATTTCCAAATGCTTTGTGGAAAGCATGTCAAATGAGATAACGATATGTGTGTAATTTTGCGAGTAACACAGTAGTTAATTTTCTAATAAAATTATTCATAAGAATGTTATTGTGAGTTTTAGATGTTTTTTAATAATCTAGTCAATGTAATGCTTTGTTGTGATTGGCGGATTCCGTTTGGGCCGCAAAAAAATTTGTTTGTTTGTACGCGGTTGCTAGGTAACGCACTCAAAATCGAAGGATTTTGTCTTAAAAATTAAGTCAATTGCTGTAAAATCTTGGAGCAAAAAGCGCGCTTCTACACAGCTCCACAAAATTGAAAATTATGTGTATTTGTTCCAGTATTTCGATAATAAATCATTGTGTAAATTTTTAATAACATTTTAAAAGTGTTTTAGTCTTACTTACGGGGGAGAATTTGTGAAAATTTGCGAAAAATTCCAATTCCAATGGAAAATTGTAAATTGGCTTAGGTTTTTCCATTTGTTTCTGCGATCGTCAGTTGTTTATGGGCCAATATTTAATGTGTTTTGACAAGTGGACGTAAACGTCAATATCACTTGTTGAAAACTTCGAATGTATAATAATAATAAAAAACCACTAAATATAACATAAAAAAGAAATTAAAAGGAAGTGCTTCGATACATTGAAATAAAAAAAATTTAAATTTAAAAGAAGAAACTCCAAAACGGAATTTACCTCAAGTTAATTAGAGGTTATAAGTGCAATGTAAGTTATTACCAGTGATTATTCGAATATTTACAAATAAGGAAACAAAATAAAAATAATTTATTTACGTGTGGCCGAGATTTGGATTTATCAAAGAACATTCTACTTCACTAATTTCATTCAACAAGTTGCTGAACAATGTGTTTGCTGCGGTCGTTGCTGGAAATTTCTCACGTGCTGCAGGACCGTTCGCGCCAAAGCTAAATAAAGATTTCAAAATTCAAGACAGGATTACTTTTCCACCAAGGTTGCGATTACACAAGCAGCTTAAGAATAAATAGGTGGCGTTTTCTTTTACAAAAACAAACCTTCCAAAGAATAAATAAAATAATACCTGGTGTTTTAATATGTTTATTTTGAATAATGCATTTGAATAGTATCTTGTGTTAGTTAAGGGAAAACACTTTTAACATTAAATTACATTGTGCTAATTAGATTCTATATGGTTAATTCTTTTGATCTGGCATATGTATTTCTTTTTGAGTGTGTTTCCACTTTATTATTATCTAATCGAGTATGCACAGTTTGTTCGATTATAACAGCCACCCTGAAATCTTCATAAAAGGTTGGTGCAAATTTCATTTGATTTTCTGTTGGTTAAACAGTTTATGGATTTGGCCTTTTGGATATTGAACAAGAGGAATATATCTTAATTAAGAGTCCGATACTGATCTTATAGCGCCCAATGTGTAGGTTTAACCATCCATTTAATTATATATCGCCCAACTTAATAATAATTACAATTATTAGTATTAATAGTATAATTAGAAAATCACAGCATTATATAATAATGTAATCTACACCTAAACGTCTATTACAATACACACTAATTAATTTTAAACTATTTTAGTACTTAATGAGCCATCCGTTGTTTATATATAACTAATTCTTCTTGGCATAGAATTCACCAGTTTTTGTAATTCTTCCTTCGTAATGCAGCGATGTGTGTGGTGGTAGCTCAGTTGGTTAGAGCGCTCGCTTTCTGAATAAAACGTCGATTCTGGCTTGGGTTCGAAACCTAAGCAGAACTATGCAGATTTATAAAAATCTTGTCTGCAACCCACCACACACAATTTCCCAATTCGGCTTGCAACCGTGGGATCTTAATGCTAAAAACCTTCTCTGGAATTTCTGTCGTTCGGATTCGACGTTAAACTGTAGGTCCCCCGTGTTTCTACCTTAGAGCTGAGGAGAAACACGTGGCAGAGAAGAGGCCGATGCCCAGCAGTGGGACGGAAAGGCTGTTGATGATGAATGCAGCGATACCAGGCACAAACCAGTGATTCGATGAATTCCACTTTTTTGTTGGTTTTTTCTCAAAATAATGGTAGAAATCCTCTGCTATAAGTTTTCTACAGGATTTAGGTCCAGGGATTGAGCTGGTCAGTCTATTCTTTTAACTTTATGGGACGGCATCCAAGATTGAACAATCTTTTCTTTGTGGCAAGGAGCATTATCATCTTGAAAGATAAAGGTTTTGTCAGCAAATAACTTTTTCCACTAGGATTATCTTCTCCTATAGGACTTCAACGTATTTGGTTGCATTCATCATGCCAGATACAATATGCAGTCTACCACTATCTTCAGCAGACGTGCACCCCTATATTATTACAGGGGTTGGTTGTTTAATTGTTGGCAGAACACACTATCGTGAAAATTCTTCTTCAAGAAATTTTCTAACATAAGTATGTGTTTCCGCAATAGAATGCCGTATCTCACTGATGTTTTTTTTTGGACGGCCACGGGGTTTAACTTCAATTTTTCCCATCGCAGATTATTATTTGATTACTCTAATAACCGTGTATTGATTGCACTGCATTTTCATAGCTATGTCACGACTGGAAGCGCATTGTTTATGATGAAAAATTATTTCATATCGTTCTTTATCCGATAATATGCACGGTTTCTTCTGTTAAAGACATGAACAATTCAACTGATAATCCATAGTACCTGCAGGTATATATATGTGCGTATATATACTTATAACATAATCAGTATTTCTCCTAATTATGCTTCTGAGTCTCATATTAAATGCATTTTAACGATCCCATTAGAAAATGCGCAAATAACTGATTATCTATTTTAGAAAAGACCTTACCTTAATTGTTTTCTATGAAGTTCTAAGTACCTAATTACAAGATAAGTTGTTGATATAGTCATTAAAATCAAATATTTTAAACTAATTTTTGGAAACTATGCCAGATAAGCAGCTAAACTTCAAGAAATAGTTATTTTCTTCGGTGATATAGAACAATTTCACACCACTGTATATCATATTTTTTAAATATCTCTGGAACTGTATCTAGATCCCAATTTAAATGATCTTACCTAAAAGTAATATAAAGTAAAAAATCAAATTCTCAGAACAACGAAGCTGAAATAAAATTATAACCTTCGTTCTAGGGCAGATGTAGATTTATCACAAAATCTTCAAAAAGTTTAGAAATGAAGGTTATGGGAATACAACTGTCGCTAAAAGTGTTTATGATCATCAATCAGGCCAAAAACCTTGAGCATTGACTAGGTCAGTGTGACAGTCAGTGGGTGGTTAAAGGTCGTACTTCCTTGGTGGTAGGGTTAGATGCTAGTCCTAACATAGAGGACCCCCGATGTGTGTAAGATCTACCTGTCCTTGTATTCTTTTCAAATCTGCTATATTCTAGGGAAATCCATTTACTTTTTCCCACACTATGAAGACGACGAATAATTAAATATTTAGCTATCAAATTATTTTATAACATGCACTGAAAATGTAGCTAATAATATTACTGTAGTAGCAATCGCTTTTAAATATGTATTTCAACTAAAACGTTTTGACAGCTGCATGTTCAATTTCAGACTTATTAAATATAGACACTAAGTCTCATTTGAGGAGGTTTGATACCGCCTTCAGATTAAAGCAATCGCGTTTTAGCTCTTCTTCGGCGTTTCAGGTCTTAGACAGACCAGTTACTTGAGCTTTTACTGTAATCTTCTTAGAAAACATTATTTAATAATAACCTAAGATCCGCTTTGTTGATTTCAGTCTAGTAAGACATTAGACCGTCAGCTTCTGTCCAGATTTAAGATTCAAAGGGCTTCCTGACTTAATGCTAAGAAAACAAAGTGTTTTTTATAACTATTCTGTAAAAAAATAATGGACAAAACTCGAACTAAGGCAAGTACAAAAATGTAGAAAATATTTCGATCACCTAGTAAAAGATTTCACTTTATCAGTTGTAGATTAGATGGGCTGTTATTTTATCTCGCCGCTTGTTAGTAATTAAATATCAAGTAGTTGATTAATTAACCGACGCGGACCATTTAAGGAGATTTATATGCCGATTCGCTCGATAGTTACAACTAAATTCGAACGACAATTTTCGGTGATCGCATATATTTAGCGTGTATTTGATTTTAAAACCGTGGCCTACGCAAATATTCTGAAATAAAAGTAGATAAGTGAGCAGATAAGAAGTCTCGATCCAGCCTATTAAAATTTTAGTACTTCAATTTTTTATATATTAGCATAATGCAAGTTTTTATTTCCCAGTTGGCATCTTCTGAAGCGGTAGCATCCACAAGGCAGCACACGTTCCTCTTTAGAAATATTTTATAAAACCATGAAAGCGCAAGAGACGCATTATGTTAATTCTTACAATTTGGGATGCTGAAAGGATTGTGTGGAACAGAAATACACATTCTGGGTTCTTACTGAAAGGATTTTTTCAATACGGCTAAAAACCTCTTTTCCGGTCCGGCCTAATCTGACAGCTTCAAGTACCAGCAAACATGGCTATGAATTGGACCTGTGGGACTAGAATAGAGGGATTTTAAAGATTATGTTTGGAAAACGAAATCATTCGAGATACTGTTGCATTATAATCTGGGCTAATATGTCAAAATTATATCTCATTTTTGCTTCTGCAGTAACGTTTTTGGATGTGCCTTGACGAGCCGCCCCTGGCGTTTATAGATTATAATTATTTATTAGTTATTCAGTCAACTTTACCTAAGATACCAGAAGAAATAAATTATAGCGGCATGTTTGTGATTAGTACGTTTACAGAAATCGCGATGGTGACTTCAACGCCACATTAGACAAGAAACCTTAAAATATGTTTTAGCACTAATCTAAGATGTACGCGTAGCAAGTTTCCAAATTTTAAATCAACAGTTGAACATTGTGGGAAATTTAGTTTTACTATAGAGCTTCTATTCTATTAAGCAGTTACTGTATCGATAAAAACAGATAATAGAATATTTAATGGTTTAACTAATTGGAATTCTTGCAAAATGTACTCGTTTCCAGTGCACCTTAAATAATGTATTATTTGATATTAAAAATGAATTTCTTAAATATCTGCCTGACTTTAATGCATATGAGAAATGTAGTCTGGCTGAACTGAAGTGGACATTAGTCCTTATCAATAGAGGCAATCAAACTCAAACGTGAAATTTATAAAAGAAGAATCATTTAAGAAAATACCTAGGAGAAATTGGCAATTTCTCTATCTTAAATAAGTTGTGGGGTGTGTTTTCCCTATAGCTTGAACATCCGCTCCTGCTACGATAAAGTAAAATAGTTTCTACACTTTCTATACTTCATTTTTGATGCAGTTCTGTATATAAAACAGAACCCAAAATACATTTTAACATTTTTTATACAGAGTGATTCTAAACATGTGCGGAAAACTTCAACTGCGTGTTATTTATCCCCTAAATCATATAGTAATTTTTTTAATGCGGCACCGTTACGCCGATATGGAGCTTCAAATATTCTTTAAGTCACTTAACTGAAATGTGAATATCTTTTTTGTTCTTGTTCGATTGTCATAAACTTCGTTGTTTAGTAAAGTTAAAAGTCCAAGCTTACTTTCCAGTTAAGAAAAATGTAGTGTTGAATTTGAAAAGTGGTTGAAACCGGACACTGAAGTGAAAACTTACATGTAAATAAATATTTATATATGAAATTCTTGCAAATAGATCGTTAAATATTAATTTCGAAAGAAATTGCAGAGACCGTTTTATATTTGAAAAACAGGGTACCAGTTCACAACCTGCAAAAGATCTCAAGGTTAACGATCTTGTTCTTAAAATACAACATAAGTAATTTAGAAAATGTTTAAATCAAATTATTCACTTCTGGATCGGATTTCATCCACTTTGCACACCAACTGTAAATTTGTTATTGTTATTAGTTATTACAATATTAAGCTTGGGCTGTCAGCTGTCCAAAAAACGAAGTTTATAAAAATTGGACAAGAAACAAAAAAGTTTTTTACAGTTGAGTGGATTGAAATTAAAACATCTTTGACGCGCTATATCTCCGTAACTGTGGCGTATTTTAAAACTATTTACTGGGTGACTTAGGAGTTAAGTAACATCAGCTATACGAGAGTAAAGTATTTCGCACATGTTTAGAATCACCATGTAGATGCAAGGACACTAAAATAATTTAATTGAATTGAAATACGTTTATTCACAAAACTTAGGATATTACATTTCATTTGTATTAATAATTAATTATATCCTGGGTGGGTGGGCCGTTGTATGATTTGGTCCTCTTGAACCCTGGTGGTCCTTCCTTCCTTCTGGTGGATTCTTGCTGCTCCTTCTGGGCGTGTGATTTGGGGTCTTGCTTCTTTGGATTTTACGTTGAGATGGTATCTGTAAATTAATAAAAGGTGGTGGACTATTGACTGTGAATTTTAAGAATGCTCATCGCTTTGTGAGGGTGGTGTTTGCAACAAGGTCGAGGAGGTCGTCTGGGGATCTGGATACAGACTTGTTAACAAGGCTGTGGGGGGGTTGCTTCAGTTTCCTGCGGGGTTTTCTGGGGATTCGGCGCCTAGGAGAAATTCGGAGGGTTGTTTGACCTATGGGGTTATTGCCATTGAATGTCTGGGTGATGTAGGAATTTAGAAGTTTTTGGAGGCGGCAGCAGATGTGGGTGATGCATGGGCTTTCATGAATTAGTATGCTGGGGTATCGGAAGTCAAACCTGAAAATTCGACGGAAAATCTGTCGTTCGCATTGGCGGATTTGCTCTAGGGCACGAAGTGAGAGGGAAGCATAAATGGGGGCACGGTATTCGATTATGGGGCGGATGAAGGTGTTGTAAGAATGGTGGGGGATGACACTAAAAGAGAATACTTGTGTCTTATGAAAAGTTTTGATTGGAAGATCGTAACTTTCGCAAATACTGTAATTAAAATGTTGAGCTGGTAGTTATGATTATACTCAAAAACATACCGCATATACTTTATTGGGAAGAATGTTTAGGCGAAAAATATTCACAGTGTCGGTTACGTTTTCTAAATCATTATTAATTAAATTGTTATAAATTTGTTTTGTTAATTTAAGATTGAAGTAGATCAGGAAGCTATCTCTAAACCAACTAATCTATTTTTTAATAATTTAATTTAAAAGCCGTTAACTGGAATACGTAATTTATAGGGCATATTTTCCTGTAAATAAGAAGCCAAAAAGCTGATTGACTTTAGCAAAGATTGTAACTCAATTATTTGTCCGACATGCTAGTTTAGGGTAATTTCGGGAAAGATGTCTCAATGGGTTAGATGACTTTTTTGATTAATCAGTGACCGCCGTAACTCCGAAGTTAGTGTTTGCAGATAGGAAGTGCATGTGGCGTAGTACACACTACGGTATTTTGGTGCTTTATGTCATTAAACAAACGATTTATCATTACTGTTTGTTACTAGTTTTCGATTTATTTTGAATTTTTTTATTAATTCCTACTTCATTACATATTTTAGGTTATGTGAATATAGTTGGGGATTACTTAAAAGTATACTGTTTAGAAATAAAAAGACGAGCCATTTCTCCCTATTACTTCTGAGTCCAATCTGGGAGGTGACTTATGGTCAATTACATGAATACTGAGTGTATTTTTGATTTAGCTATTTTTAGCTATGCCTACAGACTATGAAAGCAAAATCAACTGCAAACGACTTTTAATAATAATAATAATAATAATAATAAAGGCCTTTATTATTCCAAACATATACATGAAGGAAAAATATCGAACACGAACAAAATTAAATGGAAAAATCTCAAGGTGTTAGTTAAAAAACAGCCCTTAAGTTGTTCTTGTTCTGCCACTAAGACCTTGAAAGCGTAAAGAAAATTACTAAATAAAACATAATGCCTAAATTAACTTAATACTAGATTCTGTGATGATGAGCCCGGGAAACGTAGCACGAAAATAATCATTGTAAACTAAAACAAAGAGTAAGAGTTCACGTATGCTGGGAAAGAAATAATTGGTGTCTATATTTGCGTTTAAATGTTTGAAGCGAGGCCGATTTTAATCCAAGGGGTATTGAGTTATAAACTCTAGATACTAGAAAAGAAGAACCCCTTTGGAACAGAGCAGTCTTATGGATTGGTGGCGTTATGAGACCTTTGAAACGTAAATTTAAAGAGTGGACATCAGTACGAAATTTTATTTTATTATACAAGTAAGGTGGTCGTTCTTCAAGAATGATTTTATGTCAGAGCGTAGCATACTGTAACAATCGTCTGTTATGCATATTGAGCCATTTTATACAATTTAATTTGTGCGAGATTCTATAAAATTTTCTTATTCCATAAATGATACGTAGACAAGAATTTTGAACTCGCTGTATTCTGCGAGCAAGTTCCTGCGTAATCGACTGACCATAGACCTGAGAACAGTAAGAGAAATGTGATCGCACTAATGTTTCGCAAAGCATTGATTTTACATGAATTGGCAAGCAATGCCTATGAGGGAAAAGAATTTTTAAATTTAAATAAGCTTTTTTATGGAATTGGTTATATGAGTTACATATCTAAACGAATTATCTAAGGTTAGTCCTAAGTTTCTTACTTCATTAACTATTGGAATGACATTATCATTTATTTTGAAAGCGGCAAACGGTTTTATTTCTATTATATTGGCTGGATTACCAAAGAATATTACATTAGATTTGGAAGGATTGATAACTAAAGAGTGCTCCGTTGATGTTTTAAATATTTGTTTGAGATCATGATTAATATCATTAAAACATTTCTGAAAGGATTCCTTATTGAATGAGTACAAGAGTTGCGTATCATCGGCAAACATATGCATTGAGCTTGATTTGATATGCTTTTGAAGGTTGAAAGTGTATATGGTGAATAGCTGTGGTCCTAAAATAGAACCTTGTGGAACCCCTGCATTTACAGCCGCGTAATCTGAAGAATTTAGGTCTAAAATTACTTTTTGAAAACGATCCTCTAAGTAATTTTGTAGGAGGGAGCACGCATTTGAACTGAAGCCAATATATTTCAAAATATGTGACATTGTATTGTGATTCAAGGTATCAAATGCTTTGCTGAAGTCCAATAGTACTAAAGCTGTCATATTGTTATGATCATAAGCAGATATTATGTCATCAGTTATATTCATAAGTGCAGTCGTACAACTGTAACCTCGACGGAAGCCTGATTGTACATCTGGTAATATTTTATAGGCGTCAAGATAGGATTGGATATGTGACCACATAACTTTTTCTAAAATTTTGGAGAACACAGGTAAAATACTTATTGGTCTCAGGTCTTTTAATTCAAGAATGTTTGGTTTTTTTGGCAATGGTATAACTAATGCTTTTTTCCACAATTTTGGTACAACATTATTCGCTAAGCAGAAATTAATCAGATGGGTTAAATAAGGTAATAAGGTAGGACAACAAAGCTTGATTAAATCAATATTAAGTTCATCGATTCCTTTAGATTTACTTTTAATCTTGTTTATAATTCCCACTATATCAGCGATATTAACACTGCGAAAATTAAATTCTTCATTGTGTTCATTTAGTTTGTGGTTTTTATAAAAATCTAACAAATTATTGTTATCACTGTTGACGCTTGGTACACTATTTATGAAAAAATTATTAATTAAGTCGGGTTCATTTAAATGCTCTGGTATGGTATTGTTGCTTTTAATATTCACACCCAATGATTTCAAGTCCCACCATACGGATTTAGCATCATTGCCCTTAGATTCAAAGTTAAAATAAGCTTTTTTCTCCTTCTTTATAGCTAAAT
>JABXWE010102467.1:0-10600 GCA_014611495.1 Limonius californicus
GTTTGTAAAAACTATAGCCACTGGTCAGGTAAGGGGTTGTCGAACATTTTTGCAAATCAAACGATATAGTTATTTCAAAAGTATCGTTTTTACTGCTTTCTTTGTCACTTCTTTTAGAATTATAGTCTGCCTCAGCTTGGTCGAGATGTTTGGCTTTTTCTTGAGCTAGTACAAAAATTTTTCGGTAAAGGGATTCTTTTTGTGGCGTAATAGTGTTGTCTTTACAGAAATTTACGGTATAATCGGTACATTTTCAATATAGACAAATCTGGAGATAACTATTTTTTATCGGTTTGTGCTCTGGAATAATGACTTTTGTATGCAGGAAACATACCGATATGATCTCTAATAACCTTTCTGTCGACGTCGTCTACTTTTGGTTGCTTTTGATGTTTGCCTCTTTGGGCTTCTGGATAAATTCCAGTTCCACTAGCAAGTTTCTTTTCTACAATAATTCTTATTTGTTTTATACTAATGCCAAGGGTGTTAAGGAACATTGTTTGACAGACTTCAATTTTATGTTCCTTGTTTTGAAGGTAATATTTTCTTGAAACCTGTCTGCGGCTCCTTGTCTCTCTGTCAATTGTTAGTCTTTCAGTTTTCTTTCTAGATTCTTCTACCAAACTAGCAAGAAATTGATTTTGCCTTCTGCAGACAGTTTGTAAAAGTCTAAGAAGATTCACTACAAAAACGTGGCGAAACACTCTTCAGCGGAGTCACTTTTATATAGTCTTTATAAGTTTGAACAATCAATCCACTGTGGCCAGGCACTGGTACGGCTTGACGTGTTATTTCTTGATTTGGATTACCAAAACTGTTTGTTTAATAAATGTTGTAGTTCACTGCTTACAGACGGTGCTGGGCTAGACAAACGTTGCTTCTAGTACTAACATGCAACGAATCTGAAACATAAGGACACAAATCAGAAAACGAATAATTAACTCATAACCTAAAAATGTCAGTGTAAGTTAATAATACTACACAGATATCATAATGCTTACCTTCTTGTGACAATGCACATAAATCTAATATTCTTCTGGTTCTTGAACTCATCTTTAATTAATTTAATAAGCAAAGCAAAACACTTGAAACCATTACTCACTATTAAATTGGTAAGGTACTATCAGAGTACATTATGTGAAATGTCAAAGCAAGGATTTTGACAGAAGCATACCAAACGGAATTGAATAAAAAGGCTAATATAGTTCTTATAGTTGAGAAACTTTCGACTAAAACGGCCAATGTTAACTTTGGTCCTTTTAGCAGTAACTAAATTATTGTGTTTAGAAACTGAATATGGCGTATGTCGACATACATAGGCCTTTCTAACAACGAAAAATTTCACAAAATACTTTACAGCTTTGGACCCACGCTTGCTTATTAAAAAGTAACGGTTAGGATTAGACATTGGCCCTTATAGCACAACAAAGTAGCAAGGCTATGTAGGCTAACACCACATAGAACACCTAATGGGAAAAAATTGACATTGGCCCTTTTAGCACCAAGCCACAGATATTATTATTACCTATAAATTATACTCGTACTACCTTGTAAGAAATATTGTAACCGTATTGAAATGCCTTTATTTGCGTAAATACCCATTAGCAACTTAGCTAGGAACTTTTCTTCGCATTCTTTAAGTAGATGAACAAAGAATTTCTTAAGAAAAGATTATGGTCAGTAGACCTATTCCGTTTATTTCGCGGACAGAGAGAGGGGTAGCATTCAAGTGAGAGAACTATACATGCGCAGTAGCTCACCAGACATACTGGGTTATATTCAAATATTTTCCGTATAGTTTACACGTGTCACATTGGAATTAAACAGAAAGCAATGAATGAATTAACAAAAAACTTAGGTGCTCTTAAAAATTTTACATTTGAAGTCGCCGACAAAATATTTTCAGGAAAAGGGGCGTACAAGGAAAAAGGTTACAAATATTTTGCAGAAGGTTATGTGCATGATTTGTGGTTTGTAAAGAAGTAGTTTTAATAATCATTTCTCGGTCATATATCCTACAAAATTTTATTTCATGCTGTCTACGTGTTTTAAATAGAAGTTTGTTATTTTTTTAAATTATTCCTTTTCAACAACAATTACATATTTTGACACCCTAGATGCCTGTACTTTCAAAATATGCGAAAGGAAGTATAACATAAACATCTACCATCATCTTCGAAATTGTTATACCCCTGCATGTTTTTTGTTTATTTGTCAAAAATAGACAACAAATGTTGCTAGGCAACACTTACCAGCCATAACACTGTAATGTGCCATTCTCCAAACTCAAATGAATGGCATAAAGTAGTATATAAAGGACAGTCACCCAATCATGAAAGTAGAAAAAAAACAATAATTGTAAAGACAGTTTTATTAATAGTATTTTACAGTAGAAGTCCGTTAAGATAGCCTTCATGACCAAGACAGAGATTATGTCAATTATTTACATTTATGAAAGGAACAGTAATTACACAATATATTATGCATATTAAAATTATTTACGTTTATTATTCACTTGTTTTATTCTTACACAGTGGATACCGAAAGTTTGTAAGTATACAACAAACAGGCCATATTTGATTAATATTAGCTAAATGTGATACCTATTGCTATATCATTTGATAAAATTTCAAAGGATTTTATTCTCCCTATTGCTCTTTCCACATAGATTCTTTCACGGGCAATTATTCTAGTGTTTTTTTACATCGCTAGCACTGAACTGACAATTTGACGAGCAAAATGCTGGTACGTTTAATTTTACTGGTTCCAATATGTCGCCTACATCAAACCCTTTCGATTTCGAGCACTTTTCCTAGTATCCCTTTTGATTTTGTGTATCCACGCATCGCACGTAACCTTGTTCCTTTGGAAAGAATGAAAGGTTACACCTCTATCTTTCGTTGTGTTCGAACGCGAAAAACACTTTGGAACACAACACTGATGTACCATGTTTATTTGAGAGGCTATAAAAAACATAAAGTGGTGTAAATCTTTACTTTTCTTCGGTATATTATTCAAAAACTAACAGAAAATGTTAAAATCAATTTATGCAATCTGATTGTCACTAAGAATTTTCACTTTTATATCTTCATAAAATGCTTCTACACAAGTTGCATGCTTAACATCAAAGTTAAAGCTCTTTAACACTTTCGTAGTAAAAATAATAAAGACTGTAAAAATAAACTAAAACTGCGAACTCAACGTATTATTATACAGGCTGTTTTTGACAGATACCCAGTATGACCGTTAGCCTACTGCGCACTCGATCTGTGACGTCATTTCGCGAAATAAACGGAATAGGTCTGTTGGACTAAGAAAAGACAAATATAGATAGCGGCATTACACTCGGATACTAATTTTGCGCTACGTAACGCGACACTAACTTCAAAAACGTGTAGCGATCGCAGCGACGTCCTTAAACTGCATCCAGAATTAAGGCCTCTTTTGTTACCGTTACTTAGAGATCTAAGGTTTCCTTACTCTATGATTGCGTCTACTAATTACCTACATTAGTATTATTAGATTATCTCCAAAAACAGTTTCAAAAATCACATTTGCATCGTTAATGTGATTTTTTACTTATGTACTGCAGTACATACTTGTCTGTGTAAGGAAAAAACCTAAAAATTGTTAATTAATTAAACATTGAATAAAATATTCCTGCGTGTTTACAACTTATTACCTCTTTCTTTCGCTTCTTGCTTCTTTCATAACGCTTTAAATCTTTCACTGGATTACTCATCTTATTTGCATCGTATCCCATATTGAGCGTAGGCTTCCAATCAGGATTTTCTGATCGTACAAGGTCGATGGTTTCCCTAATAAACATAAAATCAAACTTAAGTAAATGATTTATATTGTATATACTAAATATTTTGCATAAACCCCTCATGTACTTACCACGTATAAAACGTTTTGAACAAATTCGGTCATTTTTTAAAATAGACTCTGTCAAGTCTGCACGTTTCAACTGCCTTATCCACTACTCTCTTCGTTGTTTGCATAGTGTCGTAACTTTTCCACTAGTGTCCTTTTCAGAAGCAATTCGAAAAAATGACAACTTTTCTGTAGTGCCACTTTTACTTCCGCAGTTTATAACGGCACAAAATTGCGGCATTATAAGCAAATAAAAGTAAACAATAATAAAACGCAAATGAAAAATTAAAACAAAAACAATTTAAAAAACTATTACAAGCGATTTATAACCAAAATAACATATTAAAATCAGGTTTTATACGAACTTCAACGCCCACGTGCAACTGTTGGTTCACCAGTGCGCGGGTTGCTTAATTTGATGACGTCATGTGCCCGTGCGCAATAGAGAGTACTATCTGAACATGCAATAGACGGTCGTTTTGTCGACGCTTTACTGTTGGCGCCGACACGGTACGATACGACACATGAGTCCCCCATTTTCAAAACCGGCTAAATCCATTTTTGAGCAAAAGGAGTAAGCGGTGCCATCTCGTAGCTAAAGAGCGTATCAGTATCAGAAGTTCCAAAATCGTCTAAAACCTGTGTAAAAAGGAGCTAAATATTAGGTTAACTTACAAAACCGGCCAAGTACCTCGTGAATTTTATTTCAAAACGGTCTAAATCCATGAATCAACAATGTGAACAAACTCTGTTAAAACCAAGTGGAATCACAACCTTGAAAATGACTTCGAAAGCAAAAGCGTCTAAATCCGTACGCATAAATAATCTTTGCAGCTGTATTGTTATTGTTCTGAAAATCGTGGTGTTTGACCGTTGTTGTGAGTTTGTTTATTTGTTTATGTTGGTTAAAAACTGCAAGTGCCTTAAAATATTCCAATTCACATAATGATGCAGGTGAAGGAAACGCCGCCTAATAAATCTAGAAAGAAGAAATACGCACCTAAGACGGGGAAAATAAATGTATCTAAGAAAGCTAGGTTAGGTTCAATGTTATTTTGTTAACAGGCATTATTAAAAAATTGGAGCCAAATTGGTTAAAGGATTATTGGAAACATTGGGGGATGAAGACGAGGAAGGAGATACGGAGGAAAATGATAAACAAGAAGAAGAAGAAGAAGAAGCATTGGAAGATCATTGTTCATATCATTCCCATGCTGCAGTTGTTTGAAGAAAAATATTCATTACAGTTTTTTTTAATATTAATACTTTTTATTCTGTTTTCTTGTAATGTTTATGCATTGAAATAAAAATACAATTAAGTTGCTATAGTTTTTCTTTGTAATAACTTTATTGTAAGCAGAAACAACACTAAATAAATACTGTAGTTTACTTCCAAATCGGGCTAAGTCCATTGAAATTTTGTTAATACAGGCTTCAATTTTAAAAATTATTTTTGTGCTTACTGTTATTTGATACACGAATTTTGGCTATTTTTAGTACAGCCACATTTTTGAAATTGTACTCCGACATCCTCCTGTGTTTTTTTGTCTCTCCTGAAAAAAGCAAAAGGATTTAGCCGGTTTTGAAAATGGTAAACTCACATGATTTGCACTTTAGTGCCAATCGAACTTCTCATAAGTTGAAGTTTTAGTCGTATCTCTACTACTCGTATCGAATACGACGTATTCATACCCTTACATTCCCAAAATTAATTAGTTATTAATACATTAAAGGTAAATATTTTAAAATTTTATTCTCTAAATTTTTATTCAATAAAAATTACCTAATTTTAGAATGGTGAACTTAGATGGCTCATTTATTAAAGATTTATTGGAAAATCCATTTTCAAGACGTGACATTGTTACAAAAAACGAAATAGTTAAATTAAGTAGACCGATGCCGGACATCATTCTATCTCAAAACGTTAAGGTCATAGGACAACAGTGTGTGCGACATTTTCAAAAATCTATGTATGAAAAATTTAATGGTTAACCGGTTGTTGTAAATTAAATAAATTGTATTGTTGGCCATGTTTACTTTTTGTTGTAAATGCAAAGGATAAGAATATTTGGACAAAACAAGGCTACAGTGATTTAAATCATCTCCACGAAGCTGCAAAGAAACAAGAAAAAACACAATCTCACATAAATTCCGTCATATTATTAAAAACATTTGGTACCGTCAGAATAGATTTAATATTAGATCAACAAAAAGCATCATCGATTGTTCAACACAATGAAGAAATAACAAGAAATAGACAATTCTCAAGAGATTAATAGGTGTAGTTTGTTACTTAGCAAAACAAGAAGATGCATTTCGCGGCCGCAATGAAAATGTAAATTCCCTTAATTGGGGAAGTTATTTAGAATTATTAACTTTAATTAGTAAATACGACGACCCATCTTAGAACTTCAACTGTATTTTCTGGAACTTCTAATAGAATACAAAATGATAGCCCTATATGAATTATTCGAAAGTATTATTGACAATCCAGAAGACTGGGATAATGATACCATTAATGTTGCAAATGGTCATCATATTTTCGTCGAAGAATTTAACAGTACCTTTCTTCTAAATACTTTTCCCAAAGTTTTTAGTTATACTGACGTACTATTTGACGTTTTACAAAAAACAAACTTAGATATAGCATATTCTATACAAAAAGTATACGAAGTAAAAGGTGCCAAAATATGCGAACTTCTGTTGCATTTGATGAAGTTTATGGAGAAACTATTTCTGTAGTAGGCCCACCAAATTTAAAAAAAAACGACGTGTAAATATAGAAAACTGTAGTGTAGACCAACATTTTAAAAATTTATATTTTGAAATAATGGACGCGCTTTAATATCAGATAGACGTTCGTTTTAAAAAAGCTCGTTCAAATTTTTCGAATTTTTGAATTTCAAATTTTTAAAAAATACCAAAATACGTTTCCCGAGGAGTGCCTTAATTCGTTAAAGAACTCGTATGAAAAACATTTCGATTTTGTAAAGCTGACTAATGAATTATGCGTTCTTTATGGTTCTGATTCATTCCAAGAAATTAATCTATCGAAACTGATTCAGCATATAATTCTTAACGATTTGACAGATGCCCTAAGCGAAGTAAATAAATTGGCACATTTAATTTGTACCATTCCATTTTCAACTGCTTCGGTTGGAAGATCTTTTTCTGCGTTAAAAAGAATACAAAATTATGCACGCAATACCATGGCTCAAGATAGATTAAGTAATTTATCGCTTATAACAATGGAAAAAGAAATTTTACATTTGTTACAATCTAAACCAGATTTTTATGAAAAAGTAATTAATGACTTTGTTAGTAGTACGGATAGATGGATAGTATGGATTTTGTTTATAAATAATAAGGAGTTAAAAAAATTTTGTATGTACACTTTTATTGTTTTATTAGTATTCTCTGCACGCCCTGCCTGATAACCCACCGCACGCCACTGAGTCGAAGAGATTCAGCATATTACCAAAGACTATTTATATATATCTATACTATATATAAATAGTCTTTGATATTACCGATATTAGTAAGTGGCGACATAACGAATCGAAATACAACCCTGCGGACATAGCTTCACGCAGCATTGCACCCACCGATTTACTTAAAGAATAAAAATGGTGGAGCGGACCTTATTGGCTGTCATTTCATGAAGGCGAATGGCCAGATCAACCTTTTCTATCGTTACCACAAGCTGAATTACCTGCAATAAAGAACTGTACGCATTCGTTAGTGCTTGTTCACAATGAACGTAAGCATAAGAAATACATAATTCGTAAAACGTAATATTTACGTAAAAACCACAAGCGTTCATAATGTACATAATATGTCGGTAAAATTACATAAACAGCGCATGCGAATTAAGTTTCAGTGAAGGTAAATTGAGTTTTTAAAAACTTTATTTTTACCTCCAAGGGAGCCGTCAAGTATGGGATTACAAATTCAGACTGATTTAGACTAAAAGCTAGTTTACATTCTACATCTTATTATAGTTTTCTAAACCTACTCATATTCTGCAAAGCAAGATAACGCTATCTCTGCTGTGTCGGTGGTTCGTATTACGTAACTCTTCCCGCCTAAGATGGTTTAACATTTCCTGGGATTAGATTCTAATAATTCCTTCGGAAAATTGTTAACATTTGAGAAATAAAGCGATAATTTTCTTAATAATATACTACGTCTAAGGTACATAATATATATAAAAGCACTAATAATTAGAATTACAACAAAAGCAATTATAATAATAGAAGCAATACTCAAGTTTGTATGATATGGCATATCGGCATCGTTCGTTCGGATAATTTCAACTGATTATTTATAAGATTATGGATAAATCTAATTTGGAAATATTTATGTGATCTAATTGAGATATTTTTAAGCCACTAATGTGGGGTAACTTAACTTTAAATTAATAATTTTAGTCGTGGGTGATTTCATATAAAACAGTGTTTTTTGATTGTTAATAACAACATTACAATCGGATGTAATATGAATTATTTTAGAACCAAATATTTCTTTACGATATGAATTTTGTAGGCAATTAATATTTAGTACAATTGTTTCGGGAGTACTAATTAATCATGTGTTTAAATTTACTTGGGAAATTTTTGTGGTCAATAAATCGAATACGAAAGGTTTACATGTTTGGTTTTTATCAAAGTTTAATAACTGTGTTTCACAAAGCTTGTTGTTGGGAATCTCGAGTTTATTTGACGGTGAGCAAAAGTATTGATTTGTCGAAGTGGATTTACAGTGATCGATATTGATTGGAATACTTATTAAGTTATTGAATAATATTGTTTGATAAGTATTAAGGTATAAGGTATTAATTGGGTTAATTGATAATCGATGTCGGGAGTAATTAAAGGTATTTCCAAAATGAAAGTTATAATGGTGTCTTTTAGATAGGCTTTAACTGTTATTATTGATTCATATAAGTGTAAAGTGTCAACGGTAGCAGGGTATGGAATTTTAAGAAATGTATTTGCGTGTTTTGACGCTGTATTGAGAGATGCCGATATTTTATTTAAATTGTCTAGTAAGTCTTTATTATCTATCAAGGAAATATGAAGTTGATGGTTTTGAGCAAAAGTAATGGATGTTTCTAATTCTAGCCATAAATCAATAAACAGTTGTAGCGATTGGATCGCTTCGTTCAATGTACTTCTAAGTGAAAGATTGGCTATGTTCCTGACAATGATTTCATTACTTGACGTTATGTTACTTAACCTTTCATTTAATAAATTTTGATTTTTAACTAAATGGTTTATAGTTGAGATTGTATCGTTAAGGATTTGAGCCTGTTCCTTTAATATAATTTTTTCGTTATTGTCATTTTCGGATAGTTTAGTTATTATTTCGTCGTAACGTTGTCCGTCGGAAGCATCTAAATTTCCTGTGAGGAATTTAAATATACTACCTATTCCGTCTATTAATCCTCTCTTAGTTCTTTTAAAATTTATGGTAGGGAATAACTGATAAATCAGTTGGTCAGTTTTTATTAATTTTATTGTTGTAATATCAACAATTGATTATTATGATCTACTATAATGTCCTCTATTAATTTTGGGTGTCCAATAACAAAATTTTTATTTTCTAATAAGTTAATTGTTTTAATAATGTTAGCTTTAATAATTTCGTAATTATCCAACAAGGGCTTATAATCTATAATTTTGAATATAATCCAATCGGATGTTTTCAGTAAGGCATTACCTAAATTATGGGGATATAGTCCTGGATTGTCGTGTAAGTCTGTTACAGTCACGTCACAGTGGGATGAACACCACAAGGTGATGAACCAGAGGGTGAAACTGATTGGGCTTCTGTAAATAGCGATAATTCATTAACATGCCTTTCTATGACATTATTATTTTTAATATTTTTTAAAGCATGTAACGCCTAGTTGGCAACAACAATACTACTGACTACTAAGGGCAATAAAAAAAAAACTACCGGTAAGTTTCAGGTGTCGAGAGTAAGGGTCGACCAGCTACAGTCGAAGAAGGGGGGGTTAAATAAAAAGCCTAGGCGCCACCTGTTTTGAAAATAACTTTAGCCCTCGACGATGTCACGATGGATAAAACAGGAACCTCCCTGGAATCTAACTTACCTTTAACGATTGCTAACTTAGAAAAACTATGGGGAAAAAAAGACACAATCAAACAAGAAAGTCCGGACAATTAAACTTTTAATGCATAGCAAACGACAACAAGATCAACAACATGGTAACACACAAAATTATTAACAGAGAAAAGTATTTATATAAATCGACAAATAAAGCGAAAGAACAAATTCAAGTTGTTATAATAATCAAAATACCAAATCTATACAACGCGACTAAATTACCAAGTATTCGAAGTCGACGAGATCTCGTTACTCAATACCTAGATTCAAACATAATAGATCTAACAATGTAATTCAATAATATTTTAACCTTTCGCAATATTTCCCAAAATTTAAATTATAACAAGAAAAGTTTGACTACAATTTCCAAATTAAAACGTGAAAAGTACAGATTTAAATTACAACAAAAATCTGACGACAATTTCCAAATTAAACATGAAAAGTATGGATTTATCGAACGCACCTGGTATAAGTTCAAAAATTCAAATTGTTATTAGCACGGAACATTATCATCAAGCGCACATACCCGTGGAAACATATTGTTGATATCGATGCTTCGAACTTCGCTGCTCTCTGCGATAAACCTATCCAT
>JABXWE010102469.1:0-67010 GCA_014611495.1 Limonius californicus
CTTGTATTCTTCATACCATGGAATTTGCAGTGTACAGTAAACGAATTGAAAACCAGACTGCATACAAACGATGTAGCTGCTTTGTTGTTTAGGAAGATCAATTTATCTGATTTTAGAAAATGCCAATTATCAAAATAAATTCTATTTTTTCCTAAGAATCAAGTGCTTATTTTAATTTGCATATTTTCCATATTTACATGATGCCAATTCAGTTTCGTCACGTATTTATATAGTGTGATAAGAGGTATTTTGATGACTTTCGGAAATAAAAATTGTTTTGCCAATTTGAATAATATAAATTTAAATTTAAATATAGGAAAATTAGCAACATAAAATTAACATCCAGTCATCAAATAAGTATTAATAACAATTTGTAATAACCATGCTGATTACTATTTTAATAACATACAAAAAATTCGAGTAGTTGCTTAATAAGAAAGTATTCAAACATGTACTTGTGAAGAATATGTAAATGAGCAAACACAACTCGAACAAAATTTAAAACTAGTTCAGGCATACCTATATTAATAATAAAAAGAAAAATAACTATTTCTAGAAATGTATATAACAATTAAGATAACAGAAACCAGAACTAGAAATCAGACAGAGGGTAGTATCTTATCTTAAAGTATCGAGATACTTTTTGTAGTATCTTACATTATTTAAGATACCTGCAAATTTATACATAGCAACTGTTTCTTATCTCCGATACTTTTTTTTAGGTATCTTATCTTATTTTGAAAGATACCTTTTTACATGCAATTTTAACTTTCGGTATTTGCTGCAAAAGGCGGATTAATAGTTCTTGGAAATGTTATTACTAAAAGTGGATGCTTATTGCTTCCCCTTTACCGATGGCCAGGTAGATTTTCTTAATTTTAATACTTTAAACCTTTAAAGCTACGTGGGCCCTACTATAAGAATGAAAAGGGTCATAGATGAATGACGTATTTGGGAATAGGGAAATTTTAGCAGGTCAAATTGAAATTTCTTGGAATTGTTTTCAGAACAGCATTCTTGCTACTTCCTTCTTAATATTGAAATATTATGTGGGGGGTGCAGAAAACTTGAAAAGTAACGTTGATTGTAGGTTTAAACTTTGTACACATTTAGTACTTGTACTGCAGTTGATGACAAAAGTTCCAGGTTTGGTTTTTGTGTATACTGTTTTTTTTAAACAATACAATACAACATCAGGTTTAAATCTCGGTTTAGGGAAATATTTTTTTTGCAACTCAATTTATACAATATTGTAAAAAGCAAATTAAAAATATCATCAATTAATTAATAAACGGTCATCAAAACTTTTGATTCATATTTAATAGACACCTATCTGCTATTTTCTGTGCATCTTTTATTTGATTAATACATTTTTTTTAGCAAATTCATCCAACAAAGCAAATCAAGTCGATGAATAGCAGAAAACGTAAAAACAGTGGCGAGGATTGCGGCTGCCCTGTTCCCATGGTTAAGCAACCAAGGCTTGATTTTTTTTTAAATAGTTAAGCTTAAGGGCACTGCAACTACTATGGTCATTAGCGCCCAACTAGTACAATCACTGATAAATTTTATGGCTTATGTTGATCTTCCGCTGCCACGTTGAAACCTAGAACTTCACTAAGATTATTAGGCACACTAAAGGCTTGATTTTAAAGGTGTGTATGATTATTTCACTATTGTTATTACATTAATTTGTAGTTTTTACTAAATTTTATTAGCAAATTTTCTCTTTGTTTCAGTTAACCAAACAGGAATTGGCGATCTAATTGTCAACTACCACGTGCAAAATTTTATACCATTGCACAATGTCGAAACGGAGGCGGTTAAAAAACTGCTGGAGGGCCTGCGACCTGGCATAAACGTCATATCCAGAAAATCTTTAACGAAGAAAATAGATCTGAAAGCACAATCATTTAAGAAAAACTTAATTTCGGTATTAAGCGAAATAAAATATGTTTCCACAACCTGCGATTGTTGGAAAGGTAAGATTTATTTATCATAATTATTATAGTGTAAACAATAAACTAGGATATGAAAAAAACAATTAATAACTTCAACAGATTTAATATATAAACTATAGAGACTTTTTTTTATTATATTCGTTGATTGAACTCATTTTTCGTTAATAATTCTTGTTTTGTAAAATATTATATCTTTAAGATGTGAGGGTCGATTTATCATTGTTGTATTAAACTGTTTTAGGGTTTCGAAGGCACTATTTGGGCATGACCGTGCACTGGATTGGCCCTAATACATTTTTGAGAAAAATGGCGCCATTAGCTTGCAAAAGAGTAAAAGGTAAAATTTAAAACTTAAATTAGATGGTCAGTAACTACAAAAATTTTTTTTTAGGATCTGTAACCTACAATGTGTTGGCAACTATGATTTCAGAAATTCATAAGGAGTTTGCAACACAAAATAAAGTTTTAAGAACTACGACGGATAATGCCAGTAATTTTGTAAAAGCATTTCGGATTTTTGCAACTCCCCAAGAGGATGAAGAAAACGAAAATGAAGACGATGGTGATTTGCAACCGGTTGATTTATCATCACTGTTTAATGAAACAGAAGCGGTATTGCTGCCACCCCATCATCGTTGCTGTGCTCACGTTTTTAATTTAATTTCTACGAAAGATGCGGAAAAGGCCGAAACAGATGCGAAGTACAAAAAGATTTGGCGTTCAACATTGGGAAAATTACAAGGTAAATCTTTAAGACATTATTTAAAGTATTAAACGAAACATATATTTATTGTTTTTAGGAATTGGAATAAACAAAATCAATCTACTGTTAATACTGACTTCATCAAAGATACCATTGGAAGATATCTAACAATACCTAATGCTACACGCTGGAATTCTTTATACGATTCACTGCAATGTATCCATGAAATAGCAAAGAAAGATGTTGAAAAGCTTCATAATATATTCGATCATTGTGGTTTATTATCGCGGCTTACAGAAAGTGAGCTAACGTTTGTTTCAGAGTATATAACTGTAATGAAACCAATTGCTTGTGCTTTGGATACTTTACAGGTAAGGTAAATAACCTAATTTAAACGTCTACATACGTTGTATAGCTACTTGCTTGCTTTACAGACTGTCAAAAAATTAAAGTATTTATTATTACAATTTGCAGGGCGAAAAAAATTCATATGCAGGCTATTTGTTACCTGCAATATACACTGTTCGTAGGCGCGTACAGAATCTACTTGATAAAATGGAGTTCTGAGGGCCTTTAGTTAAAGCTTTAACTGAAGGCATAAACAGGAGATTTTCTGCTGTTATGGAAGACGAACATTTTGTTTTAGCGGCGGTAATTCACCCCCAATTTCAGTTATTTTGGCTGAAAAACCAAGAGAAGGAAAACAAAGCGTTGGCTTTGAAACACTCTCTACACGGGTGTTCAATATTTATTTGTTATGCATCGAGAGCTCTGTGAGAATGCCCAGGGTTCAATGAGACTCGTAACACCAATAAACCTGTTATAGTTATTTATTATTTTTACCTAATGCACAATGTATAGCTTAAAACTAATGTATTTGATTTAATTGTAAACAATACAATGGGTGTTGTAACGGGTGATTTTGACGCGTGGTGTATATCAGGAGTATTTCCCTTTTGCAGCGTTTGATCGGCATATTTCGAGTTTCGATTCAAAATAAATTTGTACTCATATATTGCGGTTTGCGCATCGTTCACGCATTTTTCAAGGTTCCGAATTTTGAAGTCCGCCGTCAACTGGTTTTGAGAAGAACGTTTCTAGCTTTCAACAAGTGCAGTCTTGAATTTTTATCTAAGGTCGTTTCGACAGGAAATTTTCCAATTTTAATAGATTTTCAAGTTTTTAAAGGAAGATTCAGCACGAGTGGGTGTGTTAGTGAATTTTCCCTGGGAGTTTTCCCTATTTTTCTGCCTTGTAGGAAGTTTCTCTTTCCGCCGATTAACATCTTTTGGTAAGCTAAACTAGGTTCTCATTCTAATTGTTCTTTTGCTAAGACAGTTGAATTTATTTAGGCGGTTATCCAGAGTGGTTATCCAGTATTGGTTATCTAGAAGTGGTTATCCATCGGACGAGTTGAGCACCCGTAAATATTTTCGAAGTTATACGACGTGGGATATTCCATGGCGAAGGACAGTCCGTAGAGCAGGTGTGCGAATAGAAAGCCAGTCAAGGTCTGTAGAAACTTTCATGCCGTGCATGCGTTAGATTGATAAGTCCACTCAATATTCGAGAACAAAACCAAAGACGAATATTATAACTCGTTTATTTACGGATTCAGCTTATATTAAATTATAAACAATACTCGACGAAAAACCTTATAATTAGTTAAATATTTTATTTGGGGGAAATTCTTGTTCAAATTATAGTAAAATAATTTGTCTGGAAACTTGTTAGATGGTCTACAGTTTACGCGATTTGATTTCTGATTTAAGTATTCAATTTAAAAAGGGGGAATTCTGCGTGAGTTATAATTTATCGGTGCGTTTATAGACCATTAAATTGTTTTGGTCATCTAACTAGTTATTAAGTATATGTGAGGCCTCAAACATATAGGAATGCTAGCCGGTAATGCGATACACAATTGATAGTAATTTTAGAAGTGAATTGATACTTCTTTGTTAAAAATAAAAACCTGAGCTACGCATTATTGCTTTCCCTGTCAATTTTGAGCTTGCTGTGTATTTAATTTTTCAAATCAGAGAAAATAACGTACTGTGGTCCGTTCAATAGTATTTATTATTAAATGTGATTGTATATACATACATATATAATTGGGGCTACTTGTACTACGATACTTGTATTTGTATTGATCAATGAAATGGGTTGTTTGATCATTATATATATTGGGATTTCTGTCAAAAATTGTGTTTTATTTAGTCTTGATCGATAAGAGTAAAAATTACCAAACAAGATAAGTTCACATCCAGGGAGGTTCCTGTTTACCGAAAGCTATCTTCAAGGAGTAAAGGGTTTTTTTTAAACAGGTGGCGCTTAGGCTTACATCGAACCACCCCTTCTTCGACTGTAGTTAGTCGAACCCTTACCCTTCGATAGATACCTGGACCTTGTTTAATATTTCGTTATTAGATATTTTGTGTGAGGAATTATTTTTGTTTCGCCGTTATACAACTAGGCGTCACAGTGTGTAAAAAAATAAATCTACTACGCCACTGCTCGGCACAACGGTTAGCTCCGCCGCTGACCAGAACTGGTACCCCTGATCGATTGACAGTTGGTACTGAGTCGGACATGCGTAATAGATTAGCTGTCGCCCCAAAATGAATGTATTTTCTGTAAAAAATAACGAATTATCCACCCAAAGGTGGTGGCGGTTAATTTTGGGAGCTGGATTGGTTGTGTACGGAAGTTCGGATAATAATTGAAACCAGGAATGGTAGCTAGGATCAATACTGTACGGTAAATAACAAATAAATTGCTAATAACGGGGGGCTTGAAGGTCAAACACCTCGATTCAATGAATTTACTAATTAATATCTTCACAGAAGTACCCTAATGATGTACTTCGAGAATAATAAAAGGGAAGGAGTTCAATCCCTACGTTAATTGAATTTAAATGGAGCTTGTACTGGAGTAAACTCGCTGTGCATTCACACTAGTGAGAAGCTTTGAAAGTCAAAAATTAAGTTTATACCAGATTATTGCGATTACAGTGGTTTCAAACGGGCTAATTAACGGGAAACCTGAACGGGACTAAAGGAAACAACAAGTGATATCCTTTTTAACTCAAACAAACGGTTTTACAACGGACTGGCAGGTATCGTAACTTGACTTTGTTAAAACGGGGAAGGTCTTAACGGTACCCAGTAAGTGAATGTTCTCGTTACGCTTTATACCAAATACACACTGGCTCAAGTAAATGTGCCTATTGCAGTATACGGTTAAACTTTCACGAGCACGATTCAGCTAACTGGAAACCTCAAAATAAGATATTCCGTTCCAGCTTACGCTGGCACGTGCAATCTTCACGGACTGAAAATTACTAATCGGGGCAACCAAATACGTTTTCTTTAAAGACGCGATCCAACTTATCGTTGGAATCGAAGCCTCTATAAATCAACGTTTAGACACGGAGGGTTGAAATCTAAATGAAACTTAAACCACTATAAATCGCACTAAACAGGTACTTACGCAATTTGAATTAAATTGAAGTGAAACACTGATTTTACTCCAGTATTTAAACTCGGGCAAAATACAAATACTCAACCTGGTTGATTTACAGGAAATCACGGAATTTCGGAGACAGTAAAAGGCAAACGGTAAAGGTTAAACGGTTAACGGGAAAGCTAAAGGTTTAAAGGTTCAAGTGCTAAGACTCAAGATCTATTATTAAGGCGAGGTCCGGCATTTTATACGGTTCTCCCTGGTTCGTCCCCACCAAATAGGAAGGAGGTTGACGGCGCGGCTACGGATTTTCGTTGCACAGCATTTACAACACCAAAATGTCGGATACGAAGGACGTCCAAAAAGTTTGGTTCTTAAATAAAATGCTGCAACGTTACAGATTTACTGAAAAGCAAAATAGCAGCTGGTAACTTACCCCAAATTTTAATTTAATCGAATAATGTATATTTGTTTTCAGTTTTGACACCAATTTGTGTGACAAACAACAATTTTTTTTATTTTCAGATTCTAATACTGAGAATTATTATGAAGAAACTTCAAAAAATGAAGGTAACAATTTTTTCGATTTTCTACCAACAAAAAAAATACTACAGACGTGGAACAATTTTTAACCATGGGGGGCGAAGGATTGCAATGCCTAGATCGATTACCAGCAGTTAAAAAATTATTTTTAAAATATAATACTGTTGTGCCATCCAGCGCTGCGGTAGAAAGGTTATTTAGTTGTGGTGGCCTTGTTCTAAGCAAAAAAAGAGCGCAGTTATCAGATGCTCTCTTAGAAAGCTGTATATTATTAAAAGGTTCTGAATTTTAAATAATATGATATATAAATAAATTAGGTAGTTTTGTAAAAAAAAAAGGAAAAATTACTACTGTATAAAATAAATAAATATATAGTTTTAACAACAATTGTGTTATTATTTCGGTATCTTAAAAGTATCTAAGATACTTTTAATAAGTATCTTGTATCTTATCTGAATACTTTTATGAAATAGGTATCTTATCTTATCTTAGATACTTTAATGACCAATGTATCTTATCTTAAGATACTTTTATGGAGGTATTTTCCCAAGTCTGCATGTTTCTGAACAGCATACATAAAAGTGATTTTTTAAGTAAACTTTGAACTCCTCTCACGGGCATACGGTACATTTTGGTATATGACAAAGTTGGGTCCAATCGACTTCTTTTGACCTCTAGAATACGTAGTAGCTCTATGTCCCAGGAGTTTTGGGACACCCTGTCTATTAAAGTATTTGGTTTTGCGTACTCGGTTCGTTCTCAAAGTTGCTGCTTAGGGGCGACTCTTTCGTTTGAGAAGGCGAATAATCAATAGCAACCCCCTTAGCATCAGTATTTGGTACACTAATTTTTGATTCAGATTGTATAAGGATCGAAAGTAGTTCAAATGATTATCCAAAATTACCTAACCTGAAAGTACATTTCGATAGACCTCAGAATTGTTCTAAATAACCAGGTGTTGTTAAAAAAGTAGTTGCCTAACAGTAGTAACCTTTTTTACTATTACTCTTTTCTGCAATAAAGGTGAGTGATATCGCATATTAACATTAAAGATATACATTTTCACACCTTAGAATTGTTTACTGCTTTAAAGGAATATAAGGCAGCAAATATTAAAGAACAATTGTTTACTACAGGAAAACCTGTCCATATCAACATGGATACCTTATCTGATATGCATGAAGATGTCAAACCCGATGTTACTTCGCTATCAAATCCTACCAATTCCACATCCGATATCTGGCCTCAAACCAAAATTAACCAAGAATTATCTCGGAGTGTGTTGGAAACGAAGGGTAAATTTGTATTATATACTTACAATTGAACACCAGCAAGTAAATAATAATATAACAAGGTTTTCCTTCAAATAGCAATTATAAGGTAGTTACCGATCTGAAGTTACGTAGGTATTGCGATACGTACCTGACAGATGCACACTCTGAGACATAAGTATATTTACATTTTCTTAAATTATCTTTTTAAGCCTTTCTGGCGTCCTTTAAGGCCAGTAGAGCGAAAATGAAGCAATTATAAAGTAACTAGGTACATCCACCATCACTGACGGCTTGGCTACGCCTCCAAATGACAAAATAAATACTAGCAAAAAGCACAAAAAAATTTAAACATATTTTATCGAGCCATACGGTTTTTCCTCTCTAGCCATCCGCCCTCTAGAGAAGACCTTCCTTAATAACTTATACCAAGCCGTTTCTTCTAAAAGTGTCGAAAGTCTCCCTCTAGTGTATCTTTAAGTATGTGGTAAATCGTACATTTCGAAAGGAAACATGAGGTGCCGTCTGCTTAGCTGTGGGGGTAGTTTTCGCCAAGAGAATTGGAAGAACTAGTTTCGCAGTTGTCACCAATCTTCTAACTAGACCACTGCCCAGGAGCCCTGTGGTTTCTATGTAAGTCATGTGCAGCGTAACTTTACAACAATGTAGAAGAAATAAATTTTAATGTTACTGTCACCCACGTAAAGTAAGGGACGGATTGCCAATGCTTGTTAGCTGCACTTCAAAGATTAAAGTAAAGTATAAGCAAAGAGCAGTATATTTATACAATATACTGCTCTTTGGTATAAGTAATTGAATAGTTCAGATATGAACCTGTAGGAAAGGAGATCTACCAAAAGACATGAATAGCCTTAAAGACTAAACTATGGGACAAGTATTAAAAGTAGAAGAAGTGAGAGGCGTGAGTAACTACTGTGGCAATGGGATAAGTGTATGTGTGTGTGCTCTAGATTTCAATAACCATTTAATTTTGAAAATATTCTGTTCTACTCCAACCTATATAAACCCGATACGATGCTACCTATGTTTATTTTCGTACAGCAATTCCCGATGCTAAGAAATAAATGGAAACTTAAAAGGCTTGCACCTGGCAATAGTAATCACGATATTTACAGACCCTTGTATTATTTCTACAATTCGCCTAAAGCTCGCATACTTCTGGTTTTCACGCAACAAACAGTTGAATATAAGTGAATCTTTTTTTTATGCTACTGAACTGAATATTGCGATCTAGGCCCTTGTTTATGTGAATTCATTGGTAGTAGCTAGGACATTCCACCCACTCGTATGTTACTTCTCCATCATCGGCTCCCATACCACATGAAAGACATTTATCTGCAACATATGACGATTGCTTCGAAACAACAATTTGCAGATATTTTCTAAATTCGTTTGGGTTAAATGGTTTCAGTGACTAATCGCAGTAATACACCAGAAATTTCGAAATTTACTGCATTAACGAGAACGATTCAGTGCTTTTGAATGGCTGAATAGGAAATAATTAATTTTGTGGCTTCAATCAAACGGACATGTTTTTTAGTTTGTTTTTCTTCTTCTGATTATAGGCGAATGGCCTGTTAATTTTCTACAATGGAGTAAGTAATTTGTTTTTGCCTTTAGCAATATTTAGAGGCATATAGAGGCCATCGATGATGGCGGACGCACTTAACCACTTTATAATTGTATGCTCTTGACTCCACTGGCCTTAAAACACGTTAGAAAGGTTTAAAAACGATAATTTAGAAAACTTAAAAATACATCTGTCAGACACGTATCCAAATACGTATGTAACTTCAGCCCGGTAAAACGTTTCGGTATTTTTACAATTTGTGCCAATGCAATTTGTGGCGACCATGGTAATTTGAAAATTACCTTTAAAATTGACCAAATATTAGTAGTTTAATGATATGACATTGAACTTAAATATTTCATAATTGATATTTATTTGAAACCTAAAAAATTTGGGCGTCTATTTAAAATATCCTTGTGCTAATTTAGTTACGATATCTAATATTTAGTAACTCACATATAAACGTGTACATATGTTACAGTAAATCAGGAAGACATTCAAACATCGGAATTGCCTTCAGAAGCTTCCGATTTAAAGCGTGATTTTAAATACGACAATGATTGGTCGATTAAACTGGAATCATTACATGAAGAATTAGATATAAAAACTGAAACCTGTTGTATCGATGAAGATCAAGTAATAATAAAGCCTCCATTGAAGTGCATTGTACAGCATAGTATTAAAACTCATACTGGGGAAAAGTTATATAAATGCAATGTATGTGACTACGGAAGTGCACGGAAGAGTCACTTGCAAAGTCATATGCGCACTCACACAGGAGAGAAACCGTTCAAGTGTAATGTATGTAACTATAAAAGTGCAGAGAAGCATAACTTGCGAAGTCATATGCGCTCTCATACAGGAGAAAAACCCTTCAAGTGCCATATATGTGACTTTGAAAGTGCACACAAAAATAGCTTGCAAGGTCATTTGAGCACTCACACAGGAGAAAAACCATTTAAGTGCAATATATGTGATTTTGAAAGTTCACAGAAGGGTAACTTGCGCAGTCATATGCGTACTCATACAGGAGAGAAACCCTTCAAGTGCAATATGTGTGACTTTGAAAGTTCACAGAAGAGTAACTTGCAAAAGCATATGCGCAATCACACAGGAGAGAAACCCTTCAAGTGCCATATATGTGACTTTGAAAGTGCACATAAGAATAGGTTGCAAAGTCATACGCGCACTCACACAGGAGTAAAACCATTTAAGTGCAATATATGTGACTTTGAAAGTTCACAGAAGGGTAACTTGCGCAGTCATATGCGTACTCATACAGGAGAGAAACCCTTCAAGTGCCATATATGTGACTTTGAAAGTGCACACAAGAATAGCTTGCAAGGTCATATGAGCACTCACACGGGAGAAAAACCATTCAAGTGCAATATATGTGACTTTGAAAGTTCGCAGAAGAGTAACTTGCAAAGTCATATGCGCACTCACACAGGAGAAAAACCATTTAAGTGCAATATGTGTGACTTTGAAAATTCACAGAAGAGTAACTTGCGAAAGCATATGCGCATTCACACAGGAGAGAAACCCTTCAAGTGCCATATATGTGACTTTGAAAGTGCACACAAGAATAGCTTGCAAGGTCATATGAGCACTCACACGGGAGAAAAACCATTCAAGTGCAATATATGTGACTTTGAAAGTTCGCAGAAGAGTAACTTGCGAAGTCATATGCGCACTCACACAGGAGAGAAACTCTTCAAGTGCAATATATGTGACTTTGAAAGTGCACACAAGAATAGCTTGCAAAGTCATATGCGCACTCACACAGGAGAGAAACCCTTCAAGTGCAATATATGTGATTTTGAAAGTGCACACAAGAATAGCTTGCAAAGTCATATGCGCACTCACACAGGAGAGAAACCCTTCAAGTGCCATATATGTGACTTTGAAAGTTCAGAGAAGAGTAACTTGCAAAAGCATATGAGCAATCACACTGGAGAGAAACCCTTCAAGTGCCATATATGTGACTTTTGAAAGTTGCACACAATGGTAGCTTGCAAAACCAGTATGCCCATTTTCATTAGAGACGGAGAAACTTTTTCAAATGCAATATATATGAGTTTGAAAGTGCACAAAAGGGTAACTTGCGAAGTCATATACGCAATCACAGCGGAGGGCAACCCTTCAAGTTCAAAATATGAACTGTGAAAGTGCACACAAGCATAACTTGGAAAAACGTGTCTGTTGACATACAGGAGAGAAAGAAACCGTTTGAATGTAAATCTTTTTGGTCAAAATCTTACACCGTAGTTTGAAGACTCAGGTCAAATAAGAAAAATACATTTTAGTAACATTATAAATAAATTATATTTGAACTAGACGATCTGGTCTTGCTGAAAAGCAATCCGGTGGCTACTGTTGAACAACGAATTTCCCTTAAACAACGTTTGCTTTATGAGGACTGTACAAATGATTTTACATCCAGAAGCAAATGTCTACACCGCAGCCGACGTTGCATCTAACCAAGTGGCAGGTATTTACAAGTATCTGAAAAAAATACGACTACTATTGTACGGACCACTGCAGTCCTTGTGAAAGTGTGGAAAATTGTAGAAACATTCCGGACAACCCAGCCTCGGTGGGAGCAGCCCCAATACTACCAACTACCAAACCACATGGGAAAATACGCTTCCTGAAAGATTCCCGGTTAAGTAAAACCAAGTGACTGCAGTTTGTACTATCTTTAATAAATGTATTGAACTTTTCTGGTGTTTTAATTACGAATTCAGCTCAGCTACTTTGGATTCGAATCTGCTACGGCCAATGGGTCACAAAAATAATCAAGTCTGAGTAACATTACATAATCGAACTTCAGGAATTTAAGCAGCGCCATTATGTCAGTACCAAAGTGTCGTCTTCCAACAAGCCAGGTAAAATGTTAGTTGCAATGCAAGTAACGTGGTCCAGTTAAATTTTCATGGAAGAAGCGTGGTCCAAAGCTATGGTTACCCACACCAAACGTTTACAAGAAAAACTCTGAAAACGAGAACTACAAATCCAAAGTGGATACTTTTGGTGGTGAGAATTATGTGTATTTACTTCACCAATGTTTGAGAATTTTGCCTCATTGCTAAGCCATACATAATTTAAAAACGATCCAAAAGAAGTTGAAAGAAATTACAAAATTGCAATTTTCTCAGGATCATTTGGATGCTGTTCGTGCACCAGAGTAACACCCAGAAATGTACACTAACACACTGCTTTCATGGTGCCTAGGACAGTACTTCAACGTACTTTACTTTTACTAAGCCAATATGATAGGGATGATATAAATTTGTTTTCAAAATTCTAGTAATACCAACGTTTATGCTGAGATTTCTTTGACGTACAAGAATATAGTAATGCACTGCCTCTAACACTGCTAGTTCACTTTCCATGTTTGTAATCCTTCTGGCCTTACATATTCCAGCGGTAACAAATTGATCTTTGTTTCTTAAAAAAGTTTTAAGTTTTTCAGGCGGTAGAGCTCTAGTTGCATAGCGGCTGTTGTATAAATTGCTGGCTGCAGCCGCATTTTTGCGGAATTCAGCTAACATAAACAACGAAACTGCTTTCTCCTTGTTTCAAAACATCTTATTGTCAGGAGCGTGCTGAGTGTGAACAGACCTTTAGGGTGTGCACAAAAAGACTAGACAACGGAGTGACGTCTCTAGAATATAGCAATAGTTATATTAATTATTTTGTATTAAATAGTATTTTGTTTTAATAAATAACTAGATTTGATGTTGTCGAATCACAAACATTAAACTTACTTAAAATTTAACTAAATTGGCATCTCGATTGAGTATTATCGTAAGTAAGTAGTATTGATCAATTTAATTAAATTGAAGAAAAAGTGATTTTGTTTGCCATTATGTAATGTATGGTGGGTTACGTCAACCACTTTTAAGGAGGGAAAACTTAGTTAACCCACCCTGTACATTATTCTTCACCGTTTTAGGCTGCCAATACTAAATACTTAAATCTCGCTTACATTCTCGGTCGTACTATTCCTTATTGGGGGTCCCTAACAGCCCCAGGACCGATTTTCAACATACAAGACGACAGCAGCAGCATAGGCAGCCGATGGGAAAATGGCTGAGCAGGTTCGAAAATTACCTATTGGCAGCAGGGATCGACAACGAGGAGAAGTAGAAAGCAATGCTGCTGCATTATGCAGGTGAGAAAGTGCATGCCGTATTACTAACCCTTCCAGTCACTCGGAACCCTACTGAAACCCCTGCTCCTAAAGTAAATTAAATAAATTTGTTCATATTAAAGTAAACAGGGAATTTGACAGAGTTTATGGATCAGTTTTTTTCAGAACTGGCGATATTATCAAAAACTTCACCAATGCAAATGAAGAAATCTAGATGAGATACACCGAGCTCAGAAAATACGGTCTAACCCAAGGGTCTCCAAACTGCGGCCCGTGAGCACCACCAATCCGGCCCGCGATTGCACAATAACTGACATACATAATCAAATTAAACTGTAATTAATGATATGAAATTTATCCTAAAAACTTACAATAAGTGACATACATGGGTAATTCACCTAATGAAATTTAACATTATAATTATGAATAATGCGGTTTATGTAGCTGTAACTTTCCACTGACAATTGTTTTTTTGTATATTTCATTTTAGAGAATTTTTTTCCACACAGATAAGTAGTGCCGAAAGCGGAAAGAAGCCACGAGCAAATTTATGTAACTAATCAAACTATGTGAGTGGATGACTTTAAACATTTTGCTTTTAAAATATACCTACACTGTAAATCAATCTTTTCCATTGGAAGTTCTGGGGCAAGGGTTTCTATATCGGCGTTAAACGGATTTTGAAAAATCTTGATATCGTTTGCAATTGCATCAAAATCTGAAAAACGAGACTCGCAATTTATTTTTAAAGCACCCAAAGCTTCAATTGCGAAATCTGCCGGAAATTGAGTCTCAGTTTGCTGACTAAATGTTTGGCATGTATTAAAATGCGTGAAACATTTTTTGTTCAATTGAGATTGAAACAAAACAATCTCTTGTCGGACGGACTTAATATAAGTGTATAAATCAGACACAAGCTGGTTTTCTCCTTGTGATTTTAAATTAAGGTCATTCATAATATGTTTAATTAAATCTGTATAAAATGATAATTTCCATAACCACTCATTGTTTTGTAACTCGGCCAGAGGACGATGCCTTTCATTCAAGAAAATTTCGATTATTGCTGAGGGCTCAAAAAATCGCGTTAGAAGTTTTCCGCAGCTAAGCCAGCGTACTGCAGTATAATATGATAAGATATTTTCTTCAATCTCTTCAATAAACTAGCGGAACTGACAATGATTGAGCGCATATGATCTGATATAATTGATAGCTGACATGACTGGCTTTAAAACTTCTGACATATTCAAGCATTTTCCGCACAAAGACTGTTGATGAATAATGCAGTATACGATTTATGGTTTTGAACCACCGTCATTTTTTACGGCCTTTGATACGAGAGCAACGACACCTTTATTTTTTCCACATATGTTTTCGCCACCATCAGTAGTGATACACTTCAAGTTTTTCCATTGAAGATTGTTTTTCTGAACGGCATTTTCAATTCCTTTAAAAATATCTTCTCCAGTGGTCGTGCCGTGAATGCTATGAACGTCAAGAAGCTCTTCATATACTTCATAATTGTTATCTATCCCTCGAATGAAAAGTAACACCTGAGGAGTACCTGAAACACCTGTTGACTTATCCAGGGCCAAAGAGAACTACTCTAAGTGTCTATTTTTATCAGACAATTGAGTTAATGTATTTTCTGCAATATCATCTACTCTTCGAGCCACAGCGTTTGCTGACAAACTGATGTTTTTAAATAATATAGCTTTTTTCTGGACACATTTTTTCTGCTGCTGCAATCATGCAATCCTTAATTAATTCAGTAAATGGCTTCCCATGTTTTGCTATTGAATGAGCCACGCAGAAACTAGCACGAGTTGCTGCTTCTTGTTCAGCATTTACTTTCTTAAATAGCAATTGTTGAGATTTCAACCCGCGTTTCACAGATTCATATTTTTTTAACTGTAGGCTTCCTGTAAATTTGGAGAATGTTCAGTCTCGTAATGGCGTTTTATATTGTATTCTTTGAGCACTGATATTGTTTCACTGCAAATTATACACATTGCCTTATTACTTGATTGAATCACGAAATAATGATATCCCCATCGCTCTTTAAACGTTCTGCACTCACTATCTATCTTTCGTTTCTTTTTCATATTTATACAAATCCACACAAAAGGTACCTACGTAACTTCAAATCAAAATAATGCCAATTAATACTATTAAGAGCAGTTGTTCTGGTGTAAACAAAATGCACTGGATTTATTTTTAAGATACTTTTAATTAAATTAAACACTCACAATTAAACGCAGTGTAATTTCACTAAGAAACTGTAGTCACAAAACACACTAGTCGCACTGTATTTCGCTTTTCAGGTCGCACTTGTCTCTCCGAATTTAAACTTTGGAACTGTCCAACTCTCGGTTGTCTCCCGTATTTGTACCACGCGTCCTGGGTGCGAAGAACATATCCGAAAACTCTCGAAAGTACTCGAATCTTCCAGACAAGCGATCACGCAGCAGAACTTTCCCAGAACATGCTCTAGCTCTGCTACTCGCTACAGGATGGCGTTGTATACTTCGACTAACCAAGCATAATTGACGTTTTTGCGTAATTTCGCCGCTCCCCACAAGATGGCGCTGTAGCACTGTAGCTTTGCCACGTCCTGCACTTAACTTATCTAATCTCCGCAAGATGTAACTACTATACATTTAGCATGGTCGTAAGTAGTCGTAACAATACGTAACGCACAGCACACGCATCGGCTATCTCCGTCGCAATGAAATGTCCTTGACACTTACCCGTAAGTACCAACCGAAATTGCGAACTAGCTAGGTCTTGGCCGTTGAGAGTTAGTGGAGGAGTCAGTATGGCCCTTAGGCTAAAGAGTTCGGAGACCCCTGGTCTAACCGAATAATCAAATTTGGATGCGATGTCGAACGATTGATGCAGCAAGGAAGCAATTAGCAGCCATTGAAGATGAACACAATCAAATGGAAAAATGCAATCGCTTGCATCAAACCAAAAAACATAGCAAGAACAACCGCAGCAATAATGGAAATAACTGAAAAAACAACTATCAAACACACAAAACAGAAATGCCTATCAAAATAGCAATTATCAATCACAGCCAAGGTGCAAGAACTGTAGTGGAAACTGGCACCAAATGGAAGACAAAATGGTAGAGATTGTTGCAAAATGGGACTTTTTGCTAAAGCTTGTATATCGAACAGTAAGCCACAACAAAATGCAAGAAGCTCGATAACAGTAGGTCGGAGACCAAGACTGCATCTAAAAAAACCCCAGAAACAACAAGTGACCATTCAGAAACATCATTCCAGATTATAGCAGTCCAAAGGGCAAACAAAGTTGACATTCCAGTAACACAAATTAATCTAAATGATACACCTATCAAATTTATTATTGACTCGGAATCTTCTATTAAACTAATTAGTACTGCATTGCTCAGTTATAAGACCTCCGGAAAACGGAATCTCGTATAAGCTTCTTTGAACAACAAAACAGTCCCAGAAGTTAGCTCATACGAATTCCCAAACCTCGAAAAGCTACAGAAAGTCTCAAAGATGTGAAAGTTTCCCTAGACGTCGATGAAACAGTACCATCCGTAGCCAACAAACACCGGAGGATTCCTGTATACGAAACCCTGTTGAAACAGAACTAGCACGTCTTTAACTACGACATATTATCGGAAAGTCAACAGGGCCTACACCATTGGTGTCCCTGGTAGTCCTAGCTCCAAGAGGAAGCAATCCGAATCAGATCAGGCTGTGTGTAGATATGGGTGAGGCAAATAAAGCTGTCAAACGAGAACGACATTCAACACCAACGATCCATGACATAATAGCAGAGCTAAACAGAGCAACAATTTCCAAGATCGACATAAAAATTTATACTGCCAGTTAACACTTCATGAAGATTCACGTTACATAACCGTTTTCTTAACACGTGCAGGGCTTTACCGATATAAACGTCTAAGTTTCGGAACTAATTCTGCTGCAGAGATCTTTCAGGATACAATACGCCAAACTCTCAACAGCATCGAGGGAGTACTACATGTCAGCGATGACATACCGGTTCATGGGACATCAGAAGAAAAACACAATCGAACATTAAAAGTAAGTAGTACTAAAACGTTTACATGTCAACAACTTAACTAGCAACATGAAAAAATGCGTTTTGATCAGAAATAAAATTAAATTATTTGGATATGTCATTGGTTGTAACCTAGAGCGCCCGACGAGCATACACGAAGTAAGAAGTTTATTAGGAACTTTAAATTACATTGGGAAATTCTTACCCAATTTAGCAACGAATACACGAGTATTAAGAGAACTCGAAAGGGTAGTCAACCACTGCAAGGACAACCACCTTCCCCTGCTAATTGGATGTGACGCAAATGCCCACCATACAATCTGGGGCAGTTCAGATGTCAACATCCGAGGAAGAGAACTTTTAGTGTACCTGTACACTACACACCTAGAGATGCTCAACCGGGGTAGCTCCCCCACTTTTGCTACTTCTAGAAGACAAGAAGTAATTGACCTACCTTTGGGTTCTAGCTCGCTAGCCCAATGGACCAAGCGCTGGCATGTATCGTCAGAACCGTCCCTCTCGGATCACCGATACATACCGCTTAATCTAACCACAACCCGCCACGAAAAGGAAGCGTACAGAGACCCTAAGTCTACGGATTGGGCTTCCTTAAGGAGGTCCTTTCAGATAGATTACAAGGGTTTCCAAACAGTACTCGTACGATAAGAGAAGTAGACAACAATCTACTAACCCTCAACAACGCCATTAAGGCAGCCTAAGAAAGTAGCTGCCTTCTACGCCATTCTAAAAGGACGAGGAATATACCTTCGTGGAATTCCGAACTCCACAAACTGCGCAAGCAAACACGCAGGCTCTTGAAGAGGGCGATGCGTACACGCGCAATAGACGACTGGTACCTCTACAGACAATCTCAGCGTGACTACAAGGAATCTATCCGTAGATCCAAATGAGAGGCTTGGAAGGCTTTCTGCTACGGCATTGAAGGCCTACCAGAGGCAACTCGACTGCACAAAGTACTCTAAAAAAACCGCAGAGAAAGGTTAGAGTACGAGGCTCCCTTCTGGTGACCTTACGGCCACTGATGAGGATACTAACGTACCTATTGGAAGTTCACTTCCCCGTCTCAACGGCTGAAGACGAGGAGGCTCCATCGGTAAGGGTTCCCCACATTGGCGGCAACCCAATGGATTGGGAAATTGCCTCGAAAGTGGTAAGTCACGAAAATATCAGATGGGCCGTTGCATCATTTGATCCATACAAAACTCCTGGGAATGATGGCATTCTTTCGGATTTTCTCCATGTGGGACTGGACCTGCTTATCAAACCTCTATATCACGTATTCAGAACCTACCTTTCCTCCGGGTACGTACCAGTACCCTGGAGATCAGTAAAGGTAGTGTTCATTCCAAAAGCCCGTCGATCTGTCTATGACTCTTCCAAATTTTTCAGACCTATCAGCCTAATCTCTTTCCTACTTAAAGCGGTCGAGAGGTTGGTAGATAGGTACATAAGAGATGGCGCACTGATTGTATCGCCATTACACCCTCACCAATATGCCTACCAGACGGGCAAATCTGTGGAATCGGCCCTTGACCTAATCGTTCTTAGAGTCAAGATGCATGATGCAGAAGGCACAACTAGGCTAGATTTCAAAGAACCATAACTATTTAGTACTTCTCTGAGGGCCGCCGGGAACGTTAAGTACCTAGGAGTAATCTTGGATGCTAAACTCACCTGGAGGGAGCACTCAGAAAGACAAATACAAAGAGCAACTGCCTCCTTCTGGATGTGCAGACGCACCTTTGGGAAAACTTGGGGCCTAAAACCGAATGTCATCATGTGGATGTACACGGCGGTAATAAGGCCCCTACTCACCTATGGGGCCTTGATGTGGTGGCCTTCTACCACCAAATTAAGCACACGCAAACGTCTCTGTCAACTCCAACGACTAGCCTGTCTAGGAGTGACAGGAGCAATGCGAACTGTCCCCACTTCGACTCTGCAGGCACTTCTCGGACTTGCGCTCCTTCGCATAGTGATTGAGGCTGAGGCTAGGAAGGCAGCTTACAGGCTCAAGTGTGCTGGGCAGTGGTCAAATGTTGGGGTACCACTGGGGCACATGAGGGTCCTGCCGAGGTTGGCGGAGACCCATGTCATCTTCTAATAGCTTTAGTTTTATTCAATAATACAAAAAGATCAAATACAATAAACGTGCGCTGCGAAGCAAAGCAAGTCGGGTTGTGGTTCGGGCGAACGACACCATGGACATGCGTGCGCTTGATGTGCTCTTTTGTTGCGCATGTAAGAAGTGTGCGATTAGACAGAATTGTTTTATCAATGCCAATATGGGCTTGGCCATCGTGATATTCTTTCAAAAGGGCATAGAGTGCGTGTTTTGGTATAAAATACTGCGTAACTTTTTCAGAGTTTATTGTACTAATATGGCAAAGAGTATTTCCAATGATACAAAATTGCTTCTTATCAATTTTATTAACACTTAATTTCTGTTTAATTTCAAGAATCTCGCTATCATCACTCTGTTACACACTCAACCAACCCGCCGGCATCGACATATAATTTCTTCCTCAGTTTCTTGAGGAGAAGCTGTAATATGATTAACATTGGCTGAGAGTTCAACAGGTGGATTTCGACTCAAGTAGTCTACATAGGCAAGAGATGCTCCTGCTCGGTGTTCAATGGTAAAATCAAAATCTTGTAAGTACACTCACCAACGGCTAATCCGCTGTATCAAATCTCTTTTAAATTGAGAACTTTTCAGTGAGTTACAGTCAGTTCTTAGTTTATATGCAATCCCAACTAAATAATGTCGAAAGTGCATACACCACAGCTAGAGTTTCCAGCTCATACGAGTTATATTTTGATTCCGCTGGCAGAGTAGCTTTGCTAAAATACGCAACTACTTTCTTTAAACCATCATGGATTTGAATTATTATCGCGCCAAAACCTTTACTACTCGCGTCCGTGTGTAGCTCAGTGGGTAAACAAGGGTTGAAGATTGCAAGGACTGGTTCATTTACAAATGCATGAGTGTGTTTTTGCGACCAGCTCCAGGCTGTATCGTGTTTTAAGAGTGCTGATTGAACGCGAGTCTTTATTGAGAACTCAGGAATGCATTTTCGAAAGTAACCCCCAAGTCCTAAAAATTGTCGGACTTCCCTAAGATTTGTAGGAGGTTTGATTGTCTTCAAAACGTTGGCCTTAGATGGACTTGGTTTAACTTTACCGTTGGAAATGAGACGACCTAGACATTCGACTTCTTTTTAGAGAAAGGAACATTTCTGACTATTTATAGTAAATCCGTTTGCCCGAAGAGTAGTTAAAACCGTACGTAAGTTAACTAGTCTTTCCTCAATAGTAGTGGATGGGATGAGTACGTCGTCCAAGTAGACTGGAGCAATTCCCTGTTGTCTTTCTAATTGTAATGCGGTGTTAATCGCTGTCTGGTAAATTGAGGGAGTATTAGCCAAGCCAAAAGGCATTCGCAAATATTCGTATTGGCCGTCGGGGGTGACGAATGCTAGTTTATCGATAGAATCGGGATGAACTGGTCTCACCGTGATTCTGTTGAGTGCTCGGAAATTAACCACAAGTCGCGGCTGACCATTCTTTTTCTTCACTAACAGACATGGACTAGCATAGGGAGATCGTGAAGGCCGAATAATAGAATTATTCATTAAATCTTTCACTATACCATTGACGATTTCACGTTCACTAGCAGACATTCGGTAGGGGCGATACTTGATTTCTTTGTCGGACAAAGCCACCCTTTATCTAAAAATTTTTTGTACATATGGTATATGCCGGTGTTTTGCATCTCCCTCTCCAATGATGTATTCCACGTGTAGCATGGTCTTCCGACTTTCTCTTCTTCTGTTTGCATGGCATATGCTTGCTGCAGAGGATGGTTGGCAGGCCTTCTTAGGATATGTGCCCAGTATTTGATTCTTGATGTGGTGAGCCGTTTCGTTATTGTTTTCCCTTCTAGAATTTCTTGTGCCGTAGAAATGTTTTCGTCCCCTGTGGTTAGTAGAAATAGTTTGAGTATTTTCTTTGCATCTTTCGAAGTGCCATTCTGTTGGCTTTCGTGATTGCGGTGGTTTTCAATCCGTATAGAGCAGTTGTGGCTATAATGGAGTTGTATATTATCTTCTTTATTCCGTTTGGTAGTTTGTGTTGTTGAAGGAGCGGAGAATCATGTGTGTGCCTTGGTGTGCTTTGGCTATTCTCTGGTTTGCTGTCTCCGGTCTTGCTAATGAGTCTGGAGATAAACCCCTAAGTACTTGAGGTTGCGTGCTTGTTTTAGTTCCCGGCTCCCTATTTTCGGTGTGTTATCGGCTGCTCCTCTAATTCTTTTTTTGCCAGGGGATCTTACCATCACTTCGCATTTGCTGATGTTTATTTCTAATCCTGCCTCTGTTAAGTTTGCTATCAGCATGTCCAGAAGCCTGCCTGCGTCTTCCTACTCTTCCGCTATAATTAGAAGGTCATCCGCATAGGCAAGAATTTTAGGCAGGTTAAGATTTTCTTTGATTGGTGATGGTGTCGTCAGTTGTGAGGCTGTTTTTCCTATGGCCTTGTGCAAAGTCATCGTGAATAGTCTGGGCGAGAGTGGGCATCCTTGCTTCACCCCTTTCGTTTTCTTATATACTTTTGTTCTCTGCCCAAACCATTGCAAAATCATATTTTCCTGTAGACATGCCGTTATTATCCGGTTGATGAGATAGTGCGGTGTTCCTGAGTCTTTCAGGGCTTTCAACAGGGACGAGTGCTGTATGGTGTCGAATGCTCTTGTTAGGTCCAGGGCTACCAGTACCGTTTTTTCTCCCCCTCTCCATCGTTCATACAGTATTCGTCTCGTTACATATTCATGGTCTTCCACAGATCTGTTTTTTAGGAATATTGCTTGGTACGACGGTATTTCTGGAGTTGTCTCATCCAGTACTCCCAACAGGTATTTTGCGTATATTTTGTATCCTACACTGCAAAGGCTGATTTTTCTGTAACCTGTCGTGGTTTTCGGGTTTTTAACTTTTGGTAGGGGGATTTGCATGGTTGTGATCCATTCCGTTGGTACTTCGTTCCGTATCTAGATGTCTTCTATTGTTTTGCATACTGTTTCTATAAAGGTGGGCTTGTAGCGATTCCACTTGTACCTGATCTATTCCTGGCGCCTTATTTTTTTTCAGCGAAAGTATTATTTCAGTGATTTCCTCTATGGTTGGAGGTGTCCCCAGTGGCCAGCGGTCCGTTTCTGTTATTTGTTGCTGGAGTGTTCCTGTTGTCTTCAGATCATTTTCCCAGTGTAACATAGGTATGTACCCTCTTCTTGTTGCTGTGTTGGCTCTCCTTGCATTCCTCATGTAATTGTACGTATTTTGCAGCCTTAGTTCCGGTGGATACTGGTTTATATTCTGGAAGAAGTTTTCACACTTTTCTGCTTCGTGTTGTTCTTGGGCCTGTCTTTTGTTAACGGTTGTTTGCCATAGCTCTTTCTATAACTGCGGGTTCCTGGTCCTATTATATCTAAATTGTGCTTGTTGATGCTGTAATAGTCCGGACCTGGTGCCGGGTAAACTCAGAGCCAGGGCTCACTGGAATAAAAATTATTTATCGGATTAACAGTTTTATTCCTATTTATTTACAATTCTACCTTAAATTAATATACTGGATGTAACTATATATACAATAATAAAACTAAAATACTGGATCCTGAACAAATTACAACAATAATAAATCAAAACGGTGTTCTACAATGAAAATCAAAGCTGCCTTAGTTCGGCCCTGGAATGCAGACAAACTGACGCGGTCCGCGCCTGTCAACGGAGGACGACGCGCTGCCGTAGTAGTTGGACTGACAGCTGAGCCGCACGCTCGCTGCACTGGAGGCGAATCCTGCTATCAACTAATAAATTTTTATTATTACAATGGAAGTTAAACGGGGTTACTAGCAGCAACTGGATTGTAGCAGCTTCCTTGGACTTGTGTTCTCGGTTACCTAGTGCTAAATGAAATTCGTTCAGGTTACCTATAACTAGAATAAAACAAATGATGCCGATTCTATCGGCGTTGCAGTGAACGGTCTTCGTTGGGCTGGTCGATCGCGGCGTGTGGTTGAATGTTTGGTTTTAGCGATTTTATCAGGACTTCGGATTCGTTTAGAATTCTCAAAGCGAATTCCAAACGGAAACGCGGGTTACCCCACGCTAACGAAATGGTACTGCGATATCCGTAGTAAATTCTGTAAACTACTTTCAATGCGGTGTTTTCCAGGTCAGGAGAAAATACGTGAATACGTTTTAAATGTTTGGGATAAACTGAAGGCAGGATTATACTAAACGAAAGCGCGGGTTCCCCAGGCTAAGTCAGTGTTGAACGGAGATCAATTTAGGGATACACTGTCAAAACGCGGGTTGCCCCAGGCTAAATCAGTGTTGACTGGATCTCTAGGATTTTCAGGTAGGCGATGTACTGGATTTAGTTAAAGGATTCGGTTAATAAGTTCAGGATATTGGACTGGCTTCTAGACTGGTGTTGGAGCTGCACTTCCTCTCCGGACTTCAACTTAGAAGATCTGGTTTCAGGACTGGTTTCTGGGCTGGCTTTCCTTCTCCAGGTTTCGGCTCAGAAGTTCTTGTTTCAGGACTGGTTTCTGCGCTGGACTTCCTTCTTCAGGATTTTACTCGGAAGTTGATGGATTTTCCTCGAAAATTACTTTTATATGGCTGGTCCGGCTGTTCTCACTCGTTTTGGCGTCATGTCGGGCCGGTAGGGAGTGGGATGGCTCATCGGTTTGCGACTCCTAGCTCCACCAGCGCCTTTCCGGTGAAACAATAACGCGGAAAGTTTCTAAATAAATTTAAAAACGCGTTCTGGCCGAGAACTTCGTTACGATGCCGTGCTAGGGCCCTCCTTCTATGGGTTATTGACGACGATGGTCTATTTAAACTTTGCCGCGCGGCTGTGGTTAGGGTCTCAGTTATTGTTTTCCACGATTTGGGCTGTTGCGTGCTGTTTTCTCCCTGGACACTTTGTTGATACGCCTCTTTCATGTCCGAATTTCCCAGTAACCGAATGTTCCATTTGTTATTCGCCTTCTATTTCTTGTCCCTTTCTGTGTGTGTTGTGGGTTCCGCGTCCTCTTTGTTCGCTTTTAAAGCAGCTGACACTAGTTTGTGGTCCGTTCTCGCCTCCTTTATCCATTCCGCTCCGATGTGATAAAGTTTCGCGTGCTTTTTACGCTTGGACAGAAGATGATCTAACTGTGCTTCGCTTTCTGAGTTTCTCCAGGGGGTGCGGCCTGAATCCGACCTACCCCAGGTGTTCTGAATATGTAGCTGGAATAAATGAGCTAGGTCTTTCAGTGCTTGTCCATTATCATTACTTCTTTGGTGAGGGAGTTTGGGGCCAATCAATTTTCTATCCTCTTCTGTAAAGTCATATTCGCCTATATGTGCATTGAAGTCTCCTGCTAGTATTGTCGGGGCCCTCTTCATGGATTCCCTCATGAGGTCATATAGTTCTGCCATTACCCCGGCCATTCTGTTGTCTGCCGGTACGTGTATTCCAATGATATTTACCTTGATTTCCTCTACCTCCACCGCAGCCATGCATTAATTTGCTGTTAGTGACTAGAAACCTTTTATTCTTCTTCTTTGGCTTCCTTTTCTTATTAAGATCGCTATTCCTCTCCTCGTGGAGTCACGTTACCCCCGCTTAGTTGCCATGTGTAGTTTGTTGTTTCCGCTGCTCCTGTACTTAGATGTACGTGCGTGCAGGCTTGTAATATCGATCTCTCTCGTTCTAAGTGCTTCGTCGATTAGTTGCCGTTTCTTCGGTTTTTTTGCCCCTCTTACATTCCATGTTGCGATCCTTATTTCTTCGGGTTTCTGTGTTATATGAATGCTGCAGCCTATTTGTGTAGGCTTAGATAGTACGTATCATCCGGGTGTTAGTACTGCCATTTGTTCCTCTATTCTTTGATCTAGCATGTTCAAATTTGACGTTTCGTTCCTACTTCCTCTGGGTTCCCTGTCTTCTTTGGCCGCGATACTGTCGTAATGGTTTCTGGAGCCGTCTTCTGCAGACCTGTACGCTGTTCTTATCTCTTTGAGTAATTGTTTGGTATCTACCGGAGTATGTGTGGAGGTTGGGCCTGCCTCGTAGTGTATTTCTATTGACGCCTTTAGTATTTCTGCTGCTGCTGCTATTGATTCGGCTCCTCCCCAGAACCCTTCTTCCCCTAGGTCTTCTAAGTAGGCTTCCACTTGTAGTGCCGGACCGTAGGTATGTGCTAGATCATCGTAGCGCGTGGCCAGGCTTCTTACATTTTCCTTCAGTTGCAATTGAAAATTTTGTATTATTTCTCTGATGTATGACACCATCTTTTTCCTGAAATTGAAAGCTTCCTGTTTGAGCCGTTCCCGCGTTGCTGTGCCCTCCGTGTTTTGATCTGCTATAGAGGTGAATAAACAGTTCCCATCTCCTGGGATCTTCCGCACTGTCAGTTTATGTCTGTCCGTAGATACTGTTGACTGTTCCATGGCCGGTATTGTGTTTCCTACTTTTGAGAATTGTCGTTGGTTTTCTGTTGTGTAGTCTTCCGTGTGTATGTTTTTTCCAACCTTCTATTATTACCAGTTCCACTTGACCACCACCCGTAATGTTAGACCGAAAATACCCCTAAAATACTCTTAGGAACAGGTAACTGTGAAAAAATATGTTTTCCTAATCAAAATAATACTAAACTCGGCTATTTGAGGTCTCTGATTTGGCTTCCCGTATGTGCGCACTAAATTAATTTAAATTAAAGGAGATTAAGTTAATTGAAATTAAATGAGATTAAAGTTTACAAATCGTTTTTTACTTTCAGATGTTACAAATGCCTAAACCTGAAATGTCCCTAATATACTCTACTTTACAGTTAAATGTGAAATATTCTGAACTTTTTGCTTTAAACCTCGATTGTTAACTTATCTTATGTTGACACCTTTTCAAATTTATCCATAATCAAAATAATACTAAACACGACTTTTGCGGTCTCTAATTTGGCTTACCCAGATCTACGCTTTAAATTAAATTAAAGGAGATTAATTTAAATTAAGTTAAAAGAGCTTAAATGAGATTAAAGTTTCAGATCGTTTTTTTCTTTTAGAAGTTACAAATACCTAGACCTAGATTTTCCCTAATGTACTCTACTTTACATTTAAACGTAAAGTATTCCAAATGTTTGCTTTAACCTCGTTCGTTATATTGTCTTATGTTGACCCCTTTTCAGCTTTTTAGTCCATCCAATTAATACTAAACGCGGCTATTTGCGGTCTCTAATTGGCCTATCCGAATCTGCGCACTAAAATAAATTGCAGTAACTTAAATTACATTAAATTAAATGAAATCAAATTTTACAATTCGTTTATAACTTTTAGAAGTTACAATTTTCTGGACCTAAAATATCCCTAATATATACTTTGCAATTAAATGTGAGATATTCTTAATTTTAGACTTTAACCTCATTCGTTAGATTATCCTAAGTTGGCCCCCTTTCAGCTTTCCAGCCAATCATAGTAATACTAAAAACGACTATTTTATTCCAATCAGGAATGAATCCCTTGATTGAAGCTACGCTTGACTGCCTGTTGCAGCCCAGAAATATTTTTCTTGGAAATTGGCCCCAGTCGGGAGTATTATCCACGATTTGGATTTCTATGGCCTTATACGAAGAATTTCAGTTTTTAATTGAAACGGCTTGTATGCCGGCCCTTTCTTTTCTATTTCCGTCCCTGAAAAAGGTCTCTACCTGTTTCCTACCATTGTCCTTTTTACCCAAAATGCGTACCCAGATGCCTATCTGCTTGTACAATCTTACATTCACTTGTTAGAAAATTCCCCCGTTTTAATTTCTATTTTCTTTTTATTTTTTCTTTAATTCTATTAGACTACAAATACTACAAAAGACTACAAAAAACTACAAAAGGCTACTTAAGCATTCAATCACTTAGCTTTTCTGCGTTTCCCTCCGTCTTGTTGTTTTCTTTGTCGATCCCTAGTCTTTCATCTTTGACAGGTCGTCACGTAGAGCCGGTGGTATTCCTCTTTCCTTCCTTCGCAGGTTTGTAAACACACGTACTTGAACTTGATAGTTTGCATCCAAAATTTTTTTCGTCTCGCTAAGCAATTTTGCGCGAGAGCGTTTATAACACGTCCGTTCCTGAGCTCGTCGCCAAGATATGTCAACTAAATTTAATATGCCTTTTTCTGATAAGTGAGATCATTTACTAATACAAAGTGTATGAAATAACTGCAGCCAAGTGTTGTATGCTTTGCTAGGTCGTGTAATTACCAAACTAACAATGAAAAAATTACTGCGAACCAAACAGCTCTAAGCAGATATTTCAAATTCCTATGCAATGTTTTAAAACGGGGTTTTAGTATGAATTGTTTTTCGTGTGATTATTTACAAAAATATAAACACTGGGAATTGCCTAATCTGACAAAAACATTTACACATCACACGTAAACTATGATCAAATATAAAATTTATAAAATATCAACAGGTTTTTAAAATTGTACCTAGTTTTAGGTTATTACCACTTAAAATGTGTACGCGTACGTGTATTGTTGACAACTCACAGTCACAGATTAATAAATACCGCGTGGCGATAAATATCTGTTATCACATTACCTTTGGAATCAACATTGCTTATTAAAAGTGATGAATCCAACTAAACTAAATTGACATTCCTATCTATCAAAATTATGACAGATTGCAATAAGTAATGAAGTTAGAATAGGATATTTTTATCATCGAGTCGTATTCTAGAAATGGTGTCAATAATGATAATGAGTGGGTATATTCCATGGAAGCATGTGTTGAAGAATTTAGAGCCCAGTTTCCCTACCACCATGATGACCATGTTCTGCGACAGAAAATTAATAGGACTGTTGCACGTTTTCGACAATCCGGTAGCGTTACAAAAAGAAAAGGTTCAGGTAGGCCCCAAATTAACCAAGATGTTGTGAATGACATTCAGGAAAGAATTACTGAAAACCCTCGCATTTCGACACGTAAATTGTCAGCTGAAGCAGAAGTACCTAGAACTACTTGCCAGAAGATATTAAAATCTAAATTAAAATTACATCCGTATAAAATTTCTGTATTTCAGCAATTACATGTTCAGGATTTGGCAACACGTCTAAATTATTGTCAATGGTTCCAGCAAACATTTAATGATCAGTTACTGGATAGAACCTTTTTCAGCGACGAAGCCTGGTGTGCCTTATCTGGATATGTAAATTCTCAGAATTTTCGCTTTTGGAGTGCCGAGAACCCGCACCAGTATGTGGAAACACCGCTTCATCCTGCAAAACTTGGTATTTGGCTAGCTGTATCCAGAAGACAACTGATTAGGCCTATATTTTTTAATAACATAATGGACGACACTATCGGGAAGAAATTTTAGCAAATTTCTTTGACGAACTTGATGACGATGAAAAAAATTACGGCTATTTCCAACACGATCGCGCAGCGGCGCATACAACCAGAGAAAATTTGAAGTAAAAACTTCAAATTTTCTCTGGTTGTATGCGTTTGGCAATAGAATTATTAGTAGATTCACAGATCATCCTTTCCCAGCACGTTCACCTGATCTTACGCCCTGTGATTTCTCAATTTTCGCGTACATTAAAGATAACGTTTTTAAAAGGCAAATTATCAGTTTAAAGGAGCTGAGGGAAGCCATCGCCGACTGTTGCAATAATATTGATCAACAAATGTTGCAGAATATTTTTGAAAGCAAAAAGAGTCGAGTTCAGCTTTGCATTGCAGAAAATGGTCATCATTTTCAACATTTGTTATAAAATATCTAAAAAAATAAAAACCAAAAATTACCTTGCATTTTATTACATTACATACTAGATAATGGTTGTAATTGATATATACGGTACTTAGTGCTAACCAACATTTATAAGTAGCTAATTCCATGGCTACCAGGATCACAGATATTTATGGCCACCCGGTATAATTATTTTATTAATTACTATCATGGTTTGGGTGTGAAAGTACCTACTGCGTTTTAAAAAAGTACAACGGTAACAATGTTCCATGTTTGAGCCCAAAATCACCCAATTTCTGATTTATTAATTTGATACTTACTTTACCTAGTAGTTTATTGAAGTCCAACAGTAGATACTGAGTTATTACTGAATTATTTGATTTATTTCAATTTTCGAGTAATTCTACACAACTTTTGCAAATTAAGAAGAAGGAAGGCACGCAAAATCGCCCAAAACCGGTGCAGTGAATGGCGATGACATTCACGGTCCTACTTTAGTGCTGATCAAATTGATATAAAAACTATATGGGTACATTTTTAACTATTCTCTCGCTAGAGGGAGTTAGTTACCAAAAAGTTGTTCAGTTCAGAGGCTTGTAATGGTCAAACTGAGATATTGATATTGGGTTTTCACATAAAGAAAGGTTTTTTTGTGCAAATTCCACTTGCGCAAAGTAAAATTGCATGATTTGTTGACTTTTGCGACATTTTAAACAACTCATTTTTTTTAACGCAACGTCCTATATATTTTGGACTGGGTAGATAAAAAGTGTCGTAAACTTATTTATAATACTAAAGTTTCATAGGGGAATGGAGATAAGAAAAAAGTTACAGAGCTGTAAAGTTTTTATTTTTATTGAACTGATTTTAATATGTAACCATAAAAATAACATTTGTGATAATTATGGTACGCATCGTATTTTCTGTTGAAACCCTTTCGCGGATGGAACATTTTTAGAAAACTCTGAAAGGATGCCACATTTTATAAGTACTAAATTTGTATACTAAAATATTGTGTCCTTCCACTGGACACACTTTTATAAACAATAAAATTTTACATACAAGTTACATCGGCTTATGCCGACGTATTGCTTTGTAAGGATTCTGCAGTATTGTTTAAAAATTGAGAAGATTTCTTTATATTTATCTTCTTGCCACAATGAAATTTTGAACAAGTTAATAACCACTTAAAGGTGAAACGCAGGTAGTTGTATCTGCAATTGTAAATGCAATTTCAAAATAATACGTTTAAAAATAAAAATTTACATGCCACAAACTGCAGAAACTAGTAAACACAACATTAACCACCACAAAAAATAGCAACTAGGCAACGTACGTAAAGAACAGCAAGGCTTTAGAAACGGAAGATCACGTTTAGACGATATATTTACAATAAAACAAATTACTGGAAAATCGTTGGAGAATAATAAAACTGTCTTTATGTGCCTTGTCGACCTGATAAAGGCCTTCGACGGAGTTCAGCTGAACGGTGTACTAGATGTATTACTAAAAATACAAATTCCCTCCCTTTTAACAGAAACAATTCGGAATGTTCTAGTTCTATGTACAATTTAATTGATTGTGATGACCTATGCAGCTGAAACATGAGCAGGCATAGCAAAAATCAAGCGACTGATGGAAGTGTCAGAGATGGAAACATTACGAAAGATTATGGGAAGAAGTAGGCTTGATAAGGAATGAAGACATAAGAATACAATTGTCACGCCTTTAATCTTTAGAATTTACAAAAATTGTTTGACTTACAAAAACAACCTCATCACTCCGCCACTGGTTAGGTAGACAATTACACAGTAACAGATGCCAGTCTCCCGGAAATCGAAGAAGGAGTAAGTTCAAAACAATTAATTAATAGGCGCCACCGACTTGTAATCTTCTAGCATCGTCCGAGGTGGTAAATGAGAAGTTGGACCCCAAGCAAAGTAATCACGTACCTTTACTTTAATGATATCTATCCTTTACGTAGACTTAAATCACGACGCCAAAACGAGGGAAATCAGCCGGACCAGGGATATAAAAATGAATTTTTGAGCTAAATTCATTAACTTTTGAGTCGAGATCGAGAGGAAGAAGTCCAGCCTAGAAACCAGACCTGAGACCAGCTTGGAAACCAGCCCAGAAACCAGCCCAAGAACCAGTCCTAGAACCAGAGCTTCTACGTCGAAATCCGGAAAAAATTACAGCTCCGAGACCAGCATAAAGCCAGTACAGTAACTTGAACCTATAAACCGAATCCTGTAATTAAACCCAGTTCGCCGCATACCTAAAATCCTAGAATTCCATTAAACACTGAATGAGGATGGGGAGACCCGCCCTTTGACAGTTTTAATCCAGGAATTACTTTCCGTGCACCCTTGATCAGGATGGGGGAACCCGCCCTTTGAAAAGGTAATCTTGTTCCCTGCTTTTCACCCTATTGTGCTAGATTGGGTCGCCCCGACCTTGCATTTAATAGAGTCCTACATATAATTTTCCCGAACAATTAAAATCTATTTAATCCTGCCCTGAGATACACCGCATTGAAAGTCGGTTAAAGAATTTACAACGAATATCCCACCACTAGTTACTAGAATGGGTCGCCCCGATCTTGATAATTAGTGACTGCTATAATAATTCTAAACGACTACACAATACTGGGGAAAACACCACATTCCACAACGCTGCGATTAACACCGGGGAAAAACAATCTGTAAGACCGGAAAATTCATAGCACTATTATTCCCGTTGTAGGTACCCGAACGAGTTATATAAATTATTAGATCGCCAAAACACGAGTTCCACGGAGTGCTGCAACCAAGTATCTGCAAATAACCCGTTTATTTCCATTATAATAATCGAAAGTTATTTAGTTGAAAGCGTGACCTCGGAGACAGAAGCGAGCAGCCGGCTTGCAGCAACGGGACTACCTCACGCAGGCTCCGCGCCCCGCATTTCCAGTGTTTAGACCGTCAACCTTCCAGGACCGAGCCCAGGCAGTTTTAATTTTAATTTTATTATTATACATAAATATTTCCGTAATTATTTTCATTATATTATTGTAAATATACATTTAAATCAAGTATTTTAGTTAAGGTGGCATTGTAAATTATAGGAATAAAATTGTTAATCCGATCGATAATTCTTATTCTCTAGTGAACCCCGGCTTTGAGTTATCCGGAGTGTCACAGCTTAGTGAAAACAAACACATTAAATTTTTTCTGGTCGCTTGTATTTAAAATTTTAATTTTAAATGCAGACCGTCAAGCGTGAACACAGTGGCCATAAAACATCTTACCTACAACACTCGTGCAATTGCAGTGAAGAGTCAGCCTCAAACGTATTTTAACTCTGCACTTATACCTCCGTTGCTATGGTAACGCCTACGTCCATATCTACAATTCGTTCACGGCGAATCGCGCAAGTGTTCGCAAATAGTTCAGTCGCAATCAGCTGCTGAGCTTCATGTTTGGGTTTGATAACCGGTTTTTAAACGATTTAAATATCTCTGAATTCACATTTTTAGCTGTAGTATTAAATGATATTTTCCAAAAGAAGTTATTGGATATTAGTTTTTGTGTTACAAAAATAAATAAACTATTGAACCATTAAAGAGGAAAAGGAATGAGGATTTCTTTGATACACTCTTCGAGAAGACTAAGGAAATAAAAATAACACAAATCGATATTTCTAAGCGCTCTAAGCAAGAATACGCTAGCCTTACAAATAATGAGATTAGAAGAAAATATAGAATTTTGTTTTATGAAGTACTGGATCACATTGTAATCGAAATGGAAGTAAGGTTTCAAGACTGCGATAAATTACAATTCATATCTTTGGCTGATACTACGAAATCGGAAATTCGAACAATATGATTCGTGATTTCCGTCTAAAGCATTTGAAAGTTTAAGTCAATTTTATGGCAAAATATTTACAAAAAGTCAGCATCTTAAAAACGAATGAAATGTTCTTTATGCCGATGAAAGTTACCGCAATCTGCAGGCCCAAGAATTTGAATTTTGGAGCATATAACTCTTAAAGATGTACAACGCAAATTTGAAAAGTAATGCTCGACTAGACGCCTAAGAAAAATGTCAACTTTGAAAGATTCGACTTTAACAGTGTTGTGCAGAAGGATGGTTAAACATTTGACAATTTTCTCACAGTTAAGAAAATGTGTGAAAAGCACAGAATACCCAGAGCAAGATAACATGATTAGAGACAGAATAGTAATGGAAATTCTCAACAGAGCTACACACGAGACGTTGCTGTGAGAAAAGCAGTTAACAGTAGAGAAAGCTGCGACGTTCGAATTTAGTGTTACGCAGATTTAAAATTACCCTCGGTCTTCCAAATCAGTGTAATTTTCCAATAGGAAATTACTTTCGCTTTGTGCGGCACCAGTCACGGTACGTCCGAAAAAGGGCAATGTTTGGATTAACAAAAATCCCGAAAATGTCGTCAATGCTGGTTTGGGAAATTTCGTGTTATGACGCAATATTGAAAAATCTGCCAAAAGCAGGTGGTTTCGGTAGAAGCAACTGAAAAAACACCAATCAGGGACTGAATCAGGCTCCACACCCCTCTGAAGGGTCAATTTATTATGAAAAAAAAAGGTAACTTTTCAAAACCTTTGCTCGTAACCCTTCAGCTGGTTCATTTGGTTTACTGGGGGAGGCCCCCTGAGATGACGCCGCTATTACTATTACTATATTATTTTTGCATATCTTTTTTAGGTATTAGCTTAGATTTAATTGTTTTGTGGTCTCCTGTATCTGACCTTGTTTAATGTTTATTTCTGATCGTTTCAAAATGTGTGTTTTTTTCAATAATGTTCTATAATCATTTAACCATTTTGCATGTACTTTTGTCTGCCTTTTCTTAAATATAATTAAATGCCATTTTAAACTTAACTCTGTTACTTTGATCTTTATTAATAGTTATGTGAAGATTCCTGTACAGACAGCTTAGACTGATTGTTGCGCCCCTTTGTTTACGGGGCAAGTAAATTCGCATTTTCTTTTATTAGGAACAAATTGCGTAAAAAGGTAAGTTCCACAAAGCACAACCTTCGGATTGGCGTTCAAAGTACCGTGGAGCTTGAGCAGTGCCGGATCTAGTGATATTTCCGTTGGCACCCTCACTTGTTACGACTTTATCCCGAATTGTTATCAGATGTAAGCGCCGTGTATTTTACAAAAGAAACCCTCCTCCTCATCTGAGCTACGCTAGGGCATACCATCATCGTTTATGTGCCATAATTCTGTTTAAGCCGTGGCTGGATGTCTGTCGTGCTGCAGAAAGAAGCAAAAATTTGTCAAAGGCGTTGCAGGCTGAAGCCTCCGTGAATGCTATAGGAGCTAAAAATAGGTCAGAGAAAGAGTACAGACTGCAGCATGTCCAAACGTGCAGATTTTGTGGGTACAATCATCCTTCATAGAAGTGGCCTGCATACGCGAAAACTTGTGCAAAGAGCAAAGGAAGAAATCATTTCGCAAGCGTTTATCAGAGAAAACGAGGAGATTAGGGAGCTGTAGAAAACAAGAAAAGTGTTAATGGACTGCAACAACAATCAAATGATATCGAAGGTGATGAATTAATTGTACATAGATTCCACAAGAAGAATTGCTGGGCTAAGTCAAGAATCAGTGTCGAGTGAAAAGATGTGTTCAGAAGTTATTGAAATAAACGGAAAAAGGGGCACATGCAAGCTAGATACCGGTGCTGAAGTGAATGTATTACCTAAGAAAATCTTAGATAGACTTGGGAATAACGTTAAGATGCGTAGGTGTATTGTAACGCTAGTGTCGTATGGTGATAAGAAGTTTACATTGAAACCTGTGGGTGAGGTTAGTTTAAAGTGTGTAGTAAGGGTAGACATGCATGCATTACATTTATAGTTGTAGACGTCAACAATCAGTTGCCTTTGTTAGGGATTGATGCTTGTGTGGAACTAATATTAATTAAGAGACTTAATAATATTGATAGCATTAGATTCACAGATTTGCAAAGTATTGTAATTGCAATTCCATGTGTATTTGAAGTCTTAGGCCAATTGCCACATAAGCATCATATAACATTAAAGAAAAATTCAGTTAGTCATGTACAACTCATCAGAAGAATCCCGTTAGCATTACACTCACGCGTGAAAGCTAAACTAGATTAATTAGAAATATTAGAAATTGTGTAAAACATGTATAGGCCCACTGAATGGTTGAACCCCTTGGTAATTGTTGAGAACAAAATGGTGACCTAAGACTCTGTTTAGACCCTAAGTATTTAAACGAAACCATCGAACGGTAATATTTTTTGATACTGATAGCGGAGGAGATCATGTGCATATTAAATAACGAAGCATGTTTCACGGTATTAGACATAAAGAATGATTATTTTCAGATTGAAATTGACGAGGCTACCTCGAAACTATGGACATTTGGAACCCCTTTCGGGCGTTATCAATTTAGGAGACTCCCGTTTGGAATTTGTTCCGTCTTAGAGGTATTTATGAGGATGAATTATGATATGTTGGGTGACATTGAAGGTGTAGGCATTTATTTTGATGACTTGATAATTACTGGGTCAACTGAGTATGAGCATGATAAGAATTTAAGGTTAGTCCTTGCGAGAGCACAAAAATACAATGTGAAATTCAACAAAAGTAAAATTCAGTTTAAAATAAAAACTGTCAAGTTTATGGTTCAAATATATTCGAAAGAAGGCGTAGAACCTAACCGAAATTATGTAAAGGCAATTACAGAAATACCACGTCCCCATGATAAGACAGGTGTAATGCGAATTTTAGGTATGGCAAAATTCTTAGGCAAGTTTATACCCAATATGTCTAGTCACAGCTCCGTTAAGGGAACTTACTAAAAATGAAGCAGTCGGGAGTTGGTTTCCGGAACACAACTTGGCTTTGTCTAAGTTAAAACTTTTATTGACAACTGCGCCGGTTTTGATGTTTTTTGACCCGAAATTACTTGTTCGGATAAAAACAGACACACGTCTATCTCGTAGCCTGAATAAACTGAGAAAAAATATGCTCAGATAGAAAAGGCAACTCTAGCCATTGTTTTTGCGATTCAAAAATTTCATTATTTGATATATGCATTAAAAGAAATTCGCGTTAATACTTACCACAAACAGTCGGAGAAAATATTTCAAAAAACTTTACATTAACTGCTCGCTTGCAAAGAATGTTATTACGTTTATTAAATTATAATTTATCGGTATCATATAAAGCAGGTAAACATTTGTATACAGCTAAAACGCTTTCGCGTTCATTCTTAAATAAACCAAGTCTGAAAACAAATACCTACTGAATTTAATTATGCGCTCCTTGCTTTAAGCAAATATTTACCGATGTCAGAGGAAAAGAAAAACATATTCAGACAAGAAACAAGTAGTGATCTAGATCTAAAGGAAATAAAAGAGGTGTACCTACATGAAAAAATTGCAAATTGTTTCAGTCTTAAAGAATATTTACATATGAGTGATGGATTAATATTCCTCAATAATAAAATAGTTGTACCAAAATCGTTGAGACAACAAATACTTAAGCTTTTGCCATTTTGGCTTGGAAAAATCAAAAGCACGAGCTAGGCAGCTCTTTTATTGGCCTGGCATAAGTAAAGATGTAGATGAGATTGTAAGAACATGTAGAGGGTGTGAGCAGTTCGAAAGAAAAAATTGTAAGGAACCGCTGCAGACTTACGCTTTACCAGATCGTGACGTGTGGGAAAGTATTGGTGTTGATACCTTTTCATATGGTAGCAGAAGTTATTTGGTAGTATTTGGATGCTTATTTCAATTGGCTAGAATTAGGGATGTTAAAAGACAAATCAGCAGATACAGTAATAATGAAATTAAAATCACCATTCTCAAAATTTGGGTCTCCAGATGAGGTTGTGTGTGATAATGTTCCATTTGATAGTTATGATGTCAAGCGGTTTGCAAGGGAGTGGAACTTCACAATAGTTACTAGAAGTCGTAGTGATCCATGTTGCTTCATATCAAATCGATTGGCCTATGAGGTTTCTGAAAGCTCCAATAATCAATATAAACCGCCTTAGTATCAATTGTTGGTATAGTATAGTATTCTCTGATTCATATTGTACAAGGATCGAAAATAGTTCAAATGACTATTCCTAAATTATCTAACCTTAAAGAATATTTTGACAGACCTCAGAATTGTTCTAAATAACCAATTGTTGTTAAAAAAGTAGTTGTAACAACATTTTTTACTATTACTCTTTTCTACAATAAAGGTGAGTGATATCGCATGTTAACTTTAAAAATGTCATTTTCATATGTTAGAATATTGTTTACCACTTTGAAGGAGTGTAAAGCAGCAGATATTAAAGAACAATTGTTTACTACAGGAAATCCTGTGCATATCAACATGGATACCTTATCTATGATGAATGAAGATGTCAAACCTGATGTTACTTCGCTATCAAATTTTACCAGTTCTACATCCGATATCTGGCGTCAAACCAAAATCGACCAAGAATTATCTCGGAGTGAGTTGGAAACGAACGGTAAATTTGTATTATACATTTACAATCAAGCACCAGCACGTCAATAATAATGAAACAAGGTTTTCCTTCATAAAACAATTATGAGGTAGTTACCGAGCTGAAGTTACATATGTATTTGGCCACGTATCTGACAGATGCACACTCTGAGACATAAGTATTTTTATATTTTCTAAAATTATCTTTTTTAAGCCTTTCTTGCGTATTTTAAACCCAGTGAAACGAAGATTAAGCAATTATAAACTGTTAGGTTAAGAGGAGTGGAACCGCTAGATTTCCCAGTTGTCCCCAGTTATCTAACTAGACCCCTGCCTAAGAGCCCTATGGTATCCATGTAAGTCATGTGCAGAGTAACTTTATAACAATGTAATTTTATGTGTTTAGGTAAAAAAATAAAAGTATAATGATATTGCCACCACGTAAAGTAAGGGACGGATTGCCAGTGCTTGTTAACCGTACTTCAAAGATTAACCTTTTCACTGCGGGAGCCGGATATATCCGTAATTGTTTTTCGCATTTGCTATGCAGGAACCGGATAAATAAAGGCAACTTGTTTGAGCATTAACTGCGGGACCCGCACGAATACGCCGTCATTTAAGTGATAACTAGAGCTTAAATTTCATGTAAATTTGGTTGCCAACACATTACATGGAACTTGAAACTTTTGGTATTGTACTGTGGGAGCCGTACGAATTCGGGCTTTCTTATCGGGACCGAAAGTAAATTATTTCTGTTGGAGGCTAGCTGTAAAAGGCAAGGAAAAATTACAGATTCTCGAAGGATACGTATAAAAATTTAAAAAATAAACTAAATATTCAGATACTTCTAGAAGCGCCAATCATAATTATGATTTTTGTGTATTGTGGTGTATACGTTTTGTTTCGTGATTCAGTCTATTTTTAGATGCAGACAAGGGCAGTCTTTCAGTATTCAGTTTAGTTTCGTTTCGTATACAGTAACTATTAGAGAAAAGTGCGTTATTAGAATAAGTAATTATAGTGTGTTTTGTGAAATTATAATCTGTTTATTTGGAGCAATTTGAACTGGCATGTATAAGAAGATGTAAAAGAACGTTTTATTTATACTCCGTTTTATATTAAGTTTTCGGTTCTAAATTCGAATTGAAATAAATCCAATTTAGACGAACATGGCCCTCAAATATTACACTGAAGAAGAATTGTATGACATTTTGATGAATAGTGGCAGTGAGGATAAATTTTCTATGGAGAAATCTGAAGAAAATAATTCAGATGACGAATCAGATGTAGAGAACACTAGTTCTGACAATGATAAAATCGAAGGCGATGAAAATGTTGCTTCTACTTCTAAAACGGAGCCTAAAGCTAAACGTCCAAAAATGTCAGAATTCAACTGGGAAAAGGGGAACTTGGATCCGATAATTCACGATTTTGTTGCCGATTCAGGATGTGAGGACGAAAGCTTGATAAGCTCGCCAAACATTTTGAAGAGTTTTGAAGAATTTTTTTCCTTCGATTTTATTTTGAAGATTGTGTTACAAATCAATAACTTTTAAAAATACACCATAGAACATGCTGGCATAGTAGAAAAATCCCGAGTTACCAAGTGGAAAGACACAAATGTGAACGAGGTATATTGTTTTCTCGCTATTTCATTACTCATGAGTCAAGTTAAAAAACAAAAACTTAACGATTATTGGTCAACTGATACGTTTTTGTCAACACCAATTTTTTCTCAGCTTATGACCCTTGACAGATATTTAATTTTATTGCGTATGTTACATTTTTCGGACAACAATGTCATAAATAAAGAAGACCCTTTGTTCAAACTACGGTTTCTTGTAGACCACTTAAAGTTAGCCTACAGGAATGTCATGCATCCTTTCAACAATCTGTGCGTTGATGAAAGTTTGATGCTTTTCAAGGGCCGATTAAGATTTAAGCAATTTATACCTTCTAAGCGACATCGATTTGGTGTTAAATTATTTGTGCTGTGTGACTGTGAGACCGGATTTATTCTTGATTTTATTATTTATACAGGAGCTAAAACTGAAATTAAAACTGGATGATGCACTGGGAAAATCAGGTAATATTGTCCTTACCCTGATGGAACCGTATTTGAACAAAGGACATTCTTTATTTGTTGACAACTGGTACACGAGTCCCCTTCTGTCTTCATGGCTGCATGATAGAAATACAAATGCATGTGGTACCGTGAAAAAAATTAGAAAAAATTTGTCATCATGCAAGAAAAACTAACGAAAGGCCAGGTCGTTAGTTATAAAACTAAAAACTTGTTGGCGTTGAAATGGGTAGATAAACGAGAGGTTAGAATACTTACTACCCTTCAATTTAATGAAATGAAGGTTACCGGAAAAAAATCTAGAGAGGACTTTCCAATCGAGAAACCTAAATGTGTTGTAACGATTTCCGCGCTTCATTGAAGCCAACCCTTACTACATAGTTGTTCGCATATTTGTAGGAATTTATTATATTTCGAAGTTACACTTCCGTTAAAACGGCGCAGTACGTATTTGAGTTCCGGAAGTTGGGTAGGGAAAAAGAAAATTTTAGCGATGGTTTCCCTAAATAGGACATTTTGAGTATTGTCGTGCTGACCGGATGTACATTTGTGAATAGTGATCTAATTCTTAATAAATCGTTTATCGATTTGGAATTCATTTTCCGATTTGGGATTCACTGCACACAGAAGCTCATTTCCCATAGTTGAGGGAAAGCAAAAACTCCAGGAATTCAATTTCCAATTTAGAATTTATCCCGATCAAGAGGCCTTTTTTTTGTTGCGGTATGCCAGTTTCCATTAACTGGTGAGTTATTTATTGACAGAAAAATTTTGTCCTGTCTTAATTTCCTGTACTTTAATTCTAATATCCGATTAATTAATTTAGGCAAAATTCGTACGGCTGGAAATCCCGTAATTAAGGCGACACAGTGGAAAAATTCTACCTTCAACCGTAGTTGTTCCAATTGATACCTTGGGAAGGTTTTTCCAAAACCGAGCGGACGCTTGGGGCCATGGATAAGGAGCCTGGAACACGGTCGCCTTGATAGCCGTTACCTATTGAAAAAAGGAAGTGCATTTAAATTGTTTACACTTTAAAATGGTATAACCTTGTCTTCATGTTTACAATTTCATTACCTTCAGTTAAGAATTAATTATTTAATTGATTTTGTGTCACTGAATTGTACTATTGGGGTCTAATTGAAGAAATATTTAGATATTAAATACAATTGTAGTATTAAATTTATTTGGGGAAACAATTTTATGTACATCGTTTACAGGGCACTCCAATAGTTGGAATTGTACTGCGTTTTCAAGGTTTATGCCGCATGAAATTGATCTTTTCATAGGTCGCTTTATGTTTACGCGTTATTCTAATCCGCGGAGGCCTCCTACGACGTATAGTGCGCCAAAAATTTAAATTATCTTGTTCTAGTGAGCGCAATAATTGTCTTTAAATTTGCATGAGTCTCGCCCAATTTAATTTTAGTTATTTTGATTCCGTGAACGTAAAATTGGGACTGCTATTTTACATTGTTTTATGTCGAAGAATTATAATTGTGGGGTTGTGTCAATTATTAATTAAATGAGGTTTTGGTTGCAACTTGTCTTTTCTTTTACGAGGAAATATCTGGAACTAAGCCTACATAAAGGACAGATAGGAGATATAAAGGTAGGTGATTATGGGGTCCGACTTCCCATTTTCCACCTCGGATGATGTTAGTAAATTATAAGTCGGTGGCGCCTATAAATTAATTGTTGGAAGCTAATCCTTCTTCGATTGGGTTTCCGGGATATTAACATCTGTCAAACTTGTTAATTTTCCACCTAAGCAGTGGCGTAGTTGCGAGGTTGTTTTTGCAATTCAACCAATATTTTGTATGTAGAAAAGATCATAGCCGTAACAGTGTGATCGATTACAATGCAAATATGGGGGCTGTAGACGGAACTGGCATGCTCCTTAGTTCAACAGAACTGTAAGAAAGTCAATAAAGTGGTACAAAAAAAATGTTTTTTCACCTGCTGGACATAATTTTTTCTAAATGCTCATGTCTTACACAAGATGACTAGTGGTGAAAACGTTCCACTTGTGGATTACCAATTGGCGCTCATAAAGCAAATAATTAAATACCAAAAAGCCAAACCTCGAGCTGTGACAAGCAGAAAGCCTGAAGCTCATTCTCCATTGCGTCTTATTGAGAGGCTTTTCTCAACTATGTATGCGCCCAGTGAAAAATCCAGTAAACCATCCTCTAAAAGATGTGTTGTGTGTGCGAAACATAAAATTCACAAAGAAACTCGGTACACTTGTAAAAATTGTGATGTACCCGTATGCATAGTTCCTTGTTTCGAAAAATGCCATACATTACAAAAGTTTTAATTTTCTTTTTCTTTTTTCTATGTACATCTATTCATATATCTGTATCTATTTCTATATTAGGTATACTCGTCCATAAAATAAATTTAGTAACTTTTTAAAATGTTTTTGTATTATTGGGCTTAAAACTGGACCAGGTAAATTAGGGTTAAACCCAAAAGATTTCAAAGAAAGACTAGCTCTTACAAATTATTTGATATTAAAAAGTGCTCATCGCTTTTTACCTAAATACGGACCTGGATAAAATATACGTATTCACTGCGGGAACCGTACTGGTACGCGTCATTAGCTCATATTTTAAATGCGGGAGCCGGACGCATCCGCAACAGCTTGCATTTGCCGCACAGGACATACCACTTCATAAAACACATGCAGCAGTGAAAAGGTTAAAGTAGAGTATAAGTAACTGAATAGTTAAGATATGAAACCGTAGGAAAGGAGATCTACAAAAAAACATGCAAATTTAGAACAGAAATAGACTTAAAGACTAAACTATAGGTACAAGTATTGAAAGCAGAAGAAGCAAGAGGTTGAGTAATTACTGTGGCAAAGGGATAAGTGTAAGTGTGTATGACTTTGGGTTACTACTCCATTGAACACATTGTGTTCAATGGAGTAGATTTCAATAACCATTTAATTTTAAAAATATTCTGTTCTACTCCAACCTATATAAACCCGATACGACGCTACCTATTTTTAGTTTCGCGCAGCGATTCCCGACGTTAAGAAATAAATGCAAATTTGAAGGCTTGCACCTGGCAGTACTAATCACCACATTTAAAGACCCTTGTATCATTTCTACATTTCGCCTAAAGCCCGTGTGTATATTGCCATATACTTCTAGTTTTCACGGAGCCTCCAGTTTAATGTAAACGATTCATATTTTATGCTACTTAATTGAATATCGCAATTAAGCCACTTGTTTATGTAAATCCATCGGTAGCAGCTAGAACATTCCACCCACTCGTATGATACTTCTCCATCATCGGCTCCCATCCCGCGTAAAAAACATCTATCTGCAACATATTCAACAAATTTCAGATATTTCCTAAATTCGTTAGGATTAAATGGTTTCAGTGAGTAATCTTATTTACTTACTTATTTAATCTTCTCCTCTATTTACCCTTTAGGGCAGGGGCCTCCAAACTACGGCCCGCGAGCACCACCACTGCCCACCAATATATTTATTTAACGACCAATTAAGAAACACAGTAACTGACACACATAATGAAATTGAACATTTTAACTGTAATTAATGATATGAGATTTATGTAGCTGTAACTTTCCACTGACAATTGTTTGCAGTTGTGGATCAAGTTTGCTAGTGGAAATTATCAGCAGCGACTTCAAACGCTCATCAGTTAATTTGGATCTGTAAATATTTTTTGTATATTTCATTTTGGAGAATGTTTTTTTCACACAGATAAGTAGTGCCGAAAGCGGAAAAAAAGCCACGAGTAAATTTATGCAAGTGATCAAACTGTGTGAGTAGAAGACCCTTGTAAAATTCCAGCAATGATGACTTTAAATATTTTTTTTTAAAATAGCACTACACTGCAAATTCCATTTGAAGTTCTGGGGCCAAGGGTTTCTATATCGGCGTTAGGGCCATATTACATGGGGCGCTTTTTCACTGCAATCGGTTGCTGCAGCCAGTTGCTGCGGTCTATCATGATTGGTTGGTTGGAGCAATCGGCTGCACGCTTATATTTGCACGAAGCGGTTGCTCGCAATGGTTTACATGCGATTTCTTATTCCAATGTACGGTACCAACCTTATCGAAATTATTATTCCTGAATAGCTATTATTAAAGAGAACTCATAGTAAATAGAAATAAGTGTTATTTCTGTGGTAAATAGCGTGAAATTGTAGGTTATAGGTAATGGAAAATCAATTATTTAATCAAATTATTTTTAATGGGTTCTTGTGGTGTAGTAGTTGGCTTAGCAGCATTGTTGTTAATTGAGCAAAACAAAGCGCGAAAAAGAAAAGTGTGGGTGAGACCTTAGTAGGCCATTTGGTTGGTAATATTCATATTGCTGGATAAAAACTTTCAGGTTAGTCTTCGTCCAAACTAAATCCTCATTCATTTCTTCGTCGGATTGTAATTACTACTATTCATTGTTTTTTTAATAATTAAACAAAAATTATTAAGCCCTAGAAGCTCCAACATACAAAACAGGTTAACGAAACACACAGAACTCAGATCACAACTAAACAAGAGTATTCTGTGCTAAACAGTTACTGTTAGTATTATTACGTATATATACATAACTTCGGTGAATTGCTTAGTTTCGCGCGGTTGGCAACAATAAATTACTACATTGCACGAAAAAATCGCATGGAAATTAGAACACGTTCTATACGAAAAAATCGCCTGAGCAATCGGTTGCGGCGCTCGGTTGCATGAGCAATTTGTGCATTACACGAAGCAGTAGTTGCCGCAACCAGCAGCTGCAACCGATTGCATTGAAAAATCGCCCCATGTAATATGGCCTTTAAAATGATTTTGAAAAATCTGACTGAATGTTTGGCATGCATTAAAATGAGTGAAATTTTTTTATTGGATTGAGATTGAAACAAAACAATTTTTTGTCGAAAGGACTTAATGTGAGTGTATAAATCAGGCAGAAACTGGTTTTCTCCTTGTAATGTTAAATTAAGGTCATTCATATGTTTAGTTAAATCTGTATAAAATGATAACTTCCATAACCACTCATTGTTTTGTAACTCAGCCAGAGGACGATTCCTTTCATTCAAGAAAATTTCGATTATTGCTCGGAGCTCAAAAAATCGCGTTAGAACTTTTCCGCAGCTAAGTCAGCATACTGCAATATAATGTGGTAAGCCATTTTCTTAAAAATCTTCAATAAACTCGCAGAATTGACGATGAATGAGCGCATGTGATCTGATATAATTGACAGTTGACATGGCTGGTTTTAAAACTTCTAACATATCCAAGCATTTTCCGCACAAAGACTGTTGATCAATGATGCAATGTACGATTAATGGTTTTGAACCACCGTCATTTTCTCGGCTTTTGATACGAGAGCAACAACACTTTTATTTTTTTCCACACATGTTTTTGCCATCATCAGTAGTGATACACTTCAAGTTTTTCCAATTGTTTTTCTGAGCGGTATTTTCAATTCCTTTAAAAATATCTTCTCAAGTGGTCGTGCCGTGAATGCTATGAACGTCAAGGAGCTCTTCATACACATCATAATTTTTATCTATCCCTTGAATAAAAAGTAACACCTGAGCAGTATCTGAAACATTTGTTGACTCATCCAGGGCCAAAGAGATCCACTCTAAGTGTCGATTTTTGTCAGACAATTGAGTTAATATATTTTTTGCAATATCATCTACTCTTCGAGCCACAGTGTTTGCTGACAAATTCCCGTTTTTAAATAAATTAGCTTTTTCTGGACACATTTCTTCTGCTGCTGCAATCATGCAATCCTTCTTAATTCGCCGTCGGTAAATGGTTTCCCATGTTTCGCTATTGAATGAGCCACACGGAAACTGGCACGAGTTGCTGCTTCTTGTTCAGCATTTACTTTCTTAAACAACAATTGTGAAGATTTCAAACCGCGTTTCAAAGATTCATATTTTTCTAACCGTAGGCTTCCTGTAAATTTGGAGTCATTCTGAGAATGTTTAGTCTCATAATGACGTTTTATATACATAGTATTTTTTGAGGACTGATATTGTTTCATTGCAAATTATACACATTGCCTTATTACTTGACTCAATCACGAAATATTGATATCCCCATTGCTCTTTAAATGTTCTGCACTCACTATCTATCTTTCGTTTCTTTTCCATATTTATACAAATCCACATAAAAGGGACGAAACTTCAAATCAAAATAATGCCAATTAACACTATTAAGTGCAGTTGTTCTGATGTAAACAAAATGCACTGGATTTATCTTGAAGACACTTTCAATTAAATTAAACACAGTGTATTTTCACTAAGAAACTGTAGTCACAAAACTTTGGAACTGTCCAACTCTAGGTTGTCTCCCGTATTTATACCACGCGTCCTCGGTGCGTAGAACATATTCGAAAACTCTCGAAAGCACTCAAATCTTCCAAACAAGCGATCGTGCAGGAGAACATGCTCTAGTTCTGCTACTCGTTACAAGATGGCGTTGTATACTTCGACTAACTAGAGTCACTATATACGGAGAGTAGCGCAAACCACGTGACCGGCGGCCATATTTGCTCCTTTCAGGGCGCTTATTATGTGGTAAACGTAGCAGGTGTTTCCTGTTTGAACTAAATAAACAAAATATTTCATGTTTATTATTGTTGGTAGTGATATAAATCACATCCATATTATGAAATATTATATACAACCACAAAAATTTACGTTAATATGCATAATATGCACTGACCAACCATTAATTTAAAGTTGTTGGTAGAGCTAAAAATTAATCACACCAAAAAATTAAAAGTTTAAGAGCCCTTTCAGTTTCAAATTTGTAAAGAAAATAAAATGGCAGAGATAGTTTTAAAATCTTTATTATCTACAAGTTGTTTTGATAAACAGAATTATTGACAAGTTATTATTGATTACTATTAAGTGCAAAAATTCTCAAAATAAATCACAAGATACATAAAAAATGTTTTTAAGTTTTTACAGCTTCCCTCATTGCCATACTTCTGCTACTCTTTGTTTTCTCTGAATTATTTTTTGCAGTTTTTAGGGTATTGTATTTGCTCAAAGCAAAAAACATCCTCGTCCGAAAAAACAGCTTTACAATTTTATTGATAATGCCATGGCAATCACTTACTTCAAACGAATTTGTATTAAAAAGAATGTCATTATGTTCTAGATTATGATCTAGGCTAACCTCATTATTTAACAATTGATTATTGTATTTTTTAAATATAATTTCAGCTTTACATAAAAATAAATATAATCCTAATGTAGGAAATACTAAACTATTATCTCGGTAACATTTTAATTTCGTTAGCACACTGAGATGTGCAACGGACTCGTCGTCACTTTTGGTCACAAGTGGTGAAAAGCAAATTTCACACGAAGAAAAATTTTTCTTTATTTTATACAGCATACAACCAATAAGATAATACAGAGACTGCTGTGAATCATGCTCAATATCCTCATTTTCTATTAATTCATCTGAAATGTCAACAGACTCTTACAAATTTGTCGAAACAGCTTCATTGGAAGTGCCAAGGAAATCTGCTACCACACCTTTTTGTATTGTTTCATCTCACCAGGACTTGCCTAGCAAAGAATTACTTGAAAAAGATTTGTTGGTCAAGTTTAAATGATTTTTTGTAATTTCTTTCTAATTGTGTTATTTTGTGTTCCCAAACGTTAGCTTTCTTTATGGCTGCCTTTAATTTTCGTCTCAACTCTGTAATAACGTCATTTTCTACATTAGGTTCAATCTCACAATCTTCATTTAATCGTTGTGCACACATAAGATTTTCTTCTAGCATTGTAGTACTAACTTTAGAATCTAAAAGTGAAGTAATATATGTAAAAATAATATTAAACAGATACAAATGTTTGTACTGACCGGCTAAAAACCTTGTTGCAGGTGCTTTTCTTGGCTTAGGAAGTTTGCCATGCTTAAATAATGTAGGGACTGCAGACCATCGTAAAAGTTTCTTACGATCTGCTCTGTTTTGCTAGAATTGATCTTCGGTAAAGTGTAACTAATAATTCAGAAATGCAAAAAAGTATATAGTGACTCTACATTTTTCATAAGCATTGTATGTATTCTACCTACTATAAAACACAACTACTTACTTCACAAATAAAGGGTCGTCTTAGAGGCAGTTTATCAGCTCTGCCAATATTTCGTAGCCACAACTTCCTTCTCTCTACATTTACAATGCCTTGAGGCGACTTAAATAACCTAAATCCCTTTTCGGTGCGATTACAACATTTAACTGTACAACAACTCGGCATTTTATTAATAAAATTGAACAGATTTGGGAGTAAGCACTCTATAAATGTCACTGCAGCGGACTAAATATGGCGGATTTGTCGGTAAACGTCGGCGCAAAGGGATGCGCTACTCTCCGTATATAGTGACTCTACGACTAACCAAGCATAATAATTGACGTTTTTACGTAACTCCGCCGCTCCCCACAAGATGGCGCTGTACTACTGTAGCTTTGCCACATCCTGCACTTAACTTCTCTACTCTCCGCAAGATGTAACTAACACTTTGACGGACGGAACGGCTACAGCCGTAATTTCAGAGAATTGCGGTGGGACAGGTCGGCTACAGCCGTCATATGTTTTTTCTATCATAGGGACAGGCCTGCTACAACCGTCGACACATTCATTAAGTAACATGTAAAGTAATGTTAGGTGTCCCACTGAAACAAGTGGTTTTAGAATTGCCTACAGTTTAGGCGCCGAAAATTATAATTCCGTGTAGATGTAACATTCATGTTTTACACTAGGTGCTTTTCTCAGAGCCCACCTACATAAATAGGTGTCCGTCAACGTGCTTTTATGTAATTTTTTGTATTTGCGTACATTGATTTTATTGCCCTTATCAAATCCTTATCTATCCCGTCATCTCCCACACCGCATGAAAGACATTTATCTGTAACATATTACGGTTGCTCCAAAACCGCAATTTGCAAATATTTTCTAAATTCGTTAGGGTTAAATGGTTTCAGTGAATAATCGCGATTTATTAATAGAAAAATGTAATTGCACCGCAACTGTAACTGTAATTTTGGGTGGGAATAGAGCAAATATTTACTGAAAAATTGTCGAAGCTATCTACACCATGAAGGTTTAGTCCGTCTTTCAAATACTGGGAACACACGTTTTGTATTTTTCTACAGTTTTCACAATAGTAGAACATGCAGAATCATACACCAGAAATTTCGAAATATACTGTTTCTTAATTTAATTTGTTTTTCTTCGTCTTCTTCTGATTATAGACCAATGGCCTGTTAATTACCTGCAATCGAGTAGGTAATTTGTTTTTGCTTTTAGTAATATTTATTTCGTCACTTGGAGGCATACGGAAGCCATATATGATGGCGAACGCACTTAACCACTTTATAATTGCATAATCTAGACTCCACTGACCTTAAAATAGACCAGAAAGGCTTAAAAGCGATAATTTAGGTAATTTTAAAAAACATCTGTCTGATATGTATCAAAATACTTATGTAACTTCAGCCCGGTAAAAAGTTTTGGTGTTTTTACAATTCGTGTCAATGCAATTTGTGGCAACCATGGTAATTTGAAAACAACCATTAAAATAGACCAAGTATTATTAGTTTAGATGATCTGAGGTTGAACTTAAATATTTCTTTATTGATACTTATTTAAATCGAAAAAATTGGGCGTCTATTTAAAATGACCTTGTGCTAGTTTGGTTACATATCTAATATTTAGTAAGTCACATGTACTTGTATGTATGTTACAGTAAAACAGGAAGAGATTCAAACATCGGATATGCTTTCAGAAGCGTCCGATTTAAAGCGTGATTTTAAATACGATAATGATTGGTCGATTAAGTTGGAATCATTACATGAAGAATTAGATATAAAAACTGAAACCTGTTGTAATAATGAAGATCAAGTAATAATAGAGCCTCCATTGAAATGCATCTTGCATCAAAGTGTTAAAACTAATGCTGGGGAAAAGTTATATAAATGCAATATATGTGACTATGGAAGTGCACGGAAGCGAAACTTGCCAGCACATATGAGAACTCATACAGGAGAGAAACCTTTCAAATGTAATGTATGTGACTATGGAAGTGCACGGAAGCCAAACTTGCAAGCACATATGAGAACTCATACAGGAGAGAAACCCTTCAAATGTAATACATGTAACTATGAGAGTGCACACAAGAGTAGCTTGCAAAACCATATGAGCAGCCATACAGGAGAAAAACCCTTCAAGTGTAATTTATGTAACTATGAAAGTGCACGCAAGAGTAGCTTGCAAATACATATGCGCACTCACACAGGCGAAAAACCCTTCAAGTGTAATTTATGTAACTTTGAAAGTGCACAGAAGAATAGTTTACGATTGCATATGAGAACTCATACATTAGAGAAATCCTTCAAGTGTAATATATGTAACTACAAAAGTGCAGACAAGTGTAACTTGCAAAGTCATATGACCACTCACACAGAAGAGAAACCCTTCAAGTGTAATATATGTAACTATGAAAGTGCAGACAAACGTAACTTGCGAAAGCATATAAGCACTCATGCATTAGAAAAACTCTTCAAGTGTAATATGTGTAACTATGCAAGTGCATGCAAGCGTCACTTGCAAAGTCATATGAGAACCCACACTAGAGAGAAACCCTTCAAGTGTATGATATGTAACTATGAAAGTGCGCATAAGAGTAGCTTGCGAAAGCATATGAACACTCATACAGGAGAGAATCCCTTCAAATGTAGTATATGTAACTATAAAAGCGCTCAAAAGGGAAACTTGCGAAGTCATATGAGCACTCATACGGGAGAGAGACCCTTCAAGTGCTATATATGTGATTTTGAAAGTGCACGAAAGGATAACTTGCGAAGTCATATGAGGACTCACACGAGAGAGAAACCCTTCAAGTGCAGTGTATGTAACTATGTAAGTGCACACAAGCGTAACTTGCAAAGTCACATGAGCACTCACACGGGAGAGAAACCCTTCAAGTGCCATATATGTGACTTTGAAAGTGCACACAATGGTAGCTTGCAAAACCATATGCCCATTCATAGAGACGAGAAACACTTCAAATGTAATATATGTGACTTTAAAAGTGCACAGAAGAGTAAGTTGCGAAGTCATATGCACACTCACACTAGAGAGAAACCCTTCAAATGCAATATATGTGATTTTGAAAGTGCACAAAAGGGTAACTTGCGAAGTCATATGCGCAATCACACCGGAGAGAAACCCTTCAAGTTCAAAATATGAACTATGAAAGTGCACGCAAGCATAACTTGGAAAAACGTGTCTGTTCACATACAAAAGAGAAAGAAACCGTTTGAATGCAAAACTTTTTGGTCAAAATCGTACACTGCAGTTTGAAGACTCACGTTAAGTAAGAAAAATACATTTTAATAACATTATAAATAAATTATATTTGAACTAGACGATCTGGTCTTGCTGAAAAGCAATCCGGTGGCTACTGTTGAACAACGAATTTCCCCTAAACAATGTTTGTTTTATGAGGACTGTACAAAATGATTTTAGATCCAGAAGCAAATGTCTACACCGCAGCCGACGTTGCATCTAACCAAGTGGCAGGTATTACAATTTAAGTAACTGCAGAAAATACGACTCCTATTGTACGGACCACTGCAGTCCTTGCGAAAGTGTGGAAAATTGTACATAGAAACGTTCCGGACAACCCAGCTTCGGTGGGAGCAGCCCCAGTACTACCAACTACCAAACAACATGGGAAAATAGATTCCCGGTTAAGTAAAACTAAGTGACTGCAGTTTGTACTATCTTTAATAAATGTATTGAACTTTTCTGGTGTTTTATTTACGAATTCAGCTCGGCTACTTTGGATTCGAATCTGCTACGGCCAATGGGTCACAAAAATAATCAAGTCTGAGTAACATTACATAATCGAACTTTAGGAACTTTAGTAGAGCCATTATGTCAGTACCAAAGTGTCATCTTCCAACAACCCACGTAAAATGTTAGTCGCAATGCAAGTAACGTGGTCCAGTTAAATTTCCATGGAAGAAGTGTGGTCCAAAACTATGGTTACCCACACCAAACATTTACAAGAAAAACCTGGAAAACGAGAACTACATATCCAAAGCGGATTCTCTTGGTGGTGGGAATTATGTGTATTTACTTCAACAATGTTTGAGAATTTTGCCTCATTGCTAAGCCATACATAATTTAAAAATGATCCAAAAGAAGTTTAAAGAGATTACAAAATTGATATTTTCTCTGGATCATTTGAATTCTGCTCGTGCACCAGAGTAACACCAAGAAATCTACACCAACACACTGCTTTCGTGGTGCCTAGGAAAGTAGGTAGGGCAAAGTGGGGCAATAGCGCTAAGTTTTTTTTAAACTGCTCTAACTTGAATATTAATAGCTTCTTTGATTTCAATTTAGGGTGGCATACCAATTCATCGTTTATTTTTCATATGGTTTGCACAAAATAGCGATAATATAAAAAAAAAATATATGTAATAAAATTTTAAAAAAAAGTTACATTCACGCTATTGCCCCAAGCTGCTGGGGTAATAGCATGAGTGGCTGTCGCTATTGCCCCACTGTGGTTTGCATGTATTTTGTTTACCATTACGAAATTAAAACGCGTTTTTGAACGAATATTTACTAATTACTAGTATATTATCAAAAACAAAACAAAAACACTTGTATCAAATATTAAGCATAAATATAATAGAAACTCTATAAAATAACACAAAAATTTTAGATTCTACATTCTTTGGCAAACACTTAACGGAACAATACAAACAAAAGGTATAGAAAACTTAAAAATCATGAAAATAGTTGCACTTAATTTGGATTTAACGGACGTCTATTTGATCAAACGTAATACCAAACTCTAAAAATGATTGTTGTCTCTTTGTCGTCCCATGAAGTATGGGAGTTGGAAGAATCATTTTAATTCTATTTAAGTGTATTATTGATATGTCTATGGCCGCCGGAAAAACAAATGCATTGTTAACTTTGACACTTTTACGGAAAAATGATATTTCAAACTCCTGATTTTCATCTTTTTCGGTCAAAATTTTGCCCACATAGTATGCAGCATGTTTTGCTTTAGGAATTTCAAATTCCACAAGGACATAGTCTCCCCGTTTTGGATCATCCTCCAGTGATTTAAATACCAACGGATCCAAAAGATTGTCTGCAGTATCTGAATATTCTTCGTCAGAGGTCAAATTGATTTCCTCACTTTCTGAGGTCGACGTGTAGGTTTCCAATTTCTTTTTTTTAGGTGGAATTTTTCTTTGTGTATTTTTTGGTGTTTTATCAGCACCAAAAACTTTTCTTTTGTGAGTTTCTTTGTTTTTTTTTAGATCAGCTTTTTTCTGCTTTTCTATTAGAATTTCTTTCATTGGTGTTGCAGTTAAAATCTCTGATGACTTTCTTTTGATATTTCTTTTTTTAACAACAGGTTTATTTTGGGTAGGCATTGGTACCAATTCCTTTAATATAATGGCCGGTGGTCCTTCTTTCGGAGGAACTTTCTTCGTTGGTGTAACGTTGTTGATATTTTCAATATTATTATTTTCTTCGTCCAGATATTTGCAGCAAGTAGGAATTTCTGCATCATTTTGATTAGTCCTTGAAATTACTTGAGGGTGTTCTACTAATGTTTCATTTTGGTTGTGATTGTTAATGTTATCAGCAGTTTCAAGTGCTGGAGTGGATTTTGGTTGAAGGGCATTTGCCGCAGAGAAATCTTCTTCTGTAAATATATCTGGCTGACAGATTCCAGCACTTCTAAAACCATTCACACATTTGTCAATTGTTGCCACTATTTGGTATGCTGCGGCAAATAATTCCGCAATTTCGTAGACAGTTATTCTTTTGCCTGGATTCGACCTCATCCAATATGAGCATTGATTATTAAAAGCCGTCTTTATTGGCCCATAAAATACAAGATCTAAAGGCTGAGTCCTGTGGGACGTATGTGGGGGTAAGGAAATCATGTCTACCCCATTTTCTTTGGCCAAGTCATACGCAGCCAACGATAAATGACTTTCGTGGTTATCGAGTATTAAGCAAACATGACGTTCTTTTGTCAGTTTGACATGATTTATAAAATGAGTCATCCATTTTGCAAATATTTCTGAATTGCTCCAACCATTAGAGCTCACCGCGCCTACACTACCAGGAGGAGCATTCTTCATCAACCTATCATTCATAAGTTTCCTTGGGAAAACCAAAAATGGCGGTACGTAATTGCCCCCCGCACTCATGCAACAAATTATGGTTACTAAGTCACCTCTTTCGGCGCTTGTAATTTTGCCAATCTGCTTAACACCCTTTGGTGAAATTATTTTCCCAGGTTTATGAACCGTATGGAGACCACTTTCGTCAACGTTATAAATTTCAGAAGGAGAGTATCTGTGTTTCTCAAACAATAAGTTTAAATTATTAAAGTATAAATCAATGGCTGTTTTATTAAAACTAATTACGCGGTTGATGCTAGTCGCTTCTGGCCTCCTTAGCGCTAATTGATTATGTCTTTCCATAAAGTTGTAGTAAAAATCACGACCTGCCATTTTATCATTTTGTTTAAAAGGGTGTTTCAAGCGTAGCTTGTCTGCATATTGGAAAACAATTTCGCGAAACTCATTAACAGTCAGACCATAGTATCTCTTTGACAACTCTAAACAATATTCCACGATTTGGGATTCTTGTTCATCATTGAAGATTGGTTGTCTGCCAACTTTTTTAGGAGCACCAGGGTTTCCAGCCGCATTGCGGCTTCTTTCAGTAACATGATCGCGAAGAGTGGACCATGGAATTTCAAATTCCCTAGATGCTTCCGAAATTGTTTGTTTGCCTGTTCTAACTGCGTTAACGGCTCTTTGGAGATTTTCTATCGACCATTTGGCCCTGATATTCTTTTTAAGGTACTTGCGAACCATCTAAAAACATTATTTTTCTAGATTAAAGCACAATATAGCGAGGTTGGGGTAATAGCGTGACCACGCTATTACCCCAATCTTTTTTCATGCTATTGCCCCTTGAGCACATGTGCAAAAATTGGACGAAAATTTAGGGTTAGAATTACTTTTATCAATAATTTATCCCGTAAAATGGAAGAAAACTAATCATGTTATTGCGGTGTAAAACATATATAAAAATACTTACGGTCTTAAAAAAGTTATGATTTTTTATTTTTGTAGACTTGACTTCTCCAGGGCTATAAAAAACAATGCGTAAATTTTTCAGCGAACAATGTCTACCAACTCCACTAACTGAAGACACACTAGCTGTTGCTTCATGTTAGCGTTCTTTTTATACCAACAGAACAGCGGCATATATTATAATTTCGTCTAAATTGGGAATCATGCTATTGTCCCCATCACGCTATTGCCCCACTTTCCCCTACCTCAACGCACATTACTTTTACTAAGCCAATATGATAGGGATGATATACATTTGATTTCAAAATTCTAGTAATACCAACGTTTATGCTGAGATTTCTTTGACTTACGAGAATATAGTAATGCACTGCCTCTAACACTCTAACACTGGTAGTGCATTTTCTATGTTTGTAATCGTTCTGGCCTTACATATAGCAGCGGTAACAAATTGACCTTTGTTTCTTAAAAAAGTTTTAAGTTTTTCAGACGGTGGTGCTCTGGTTGCATAGCGCCTGATGTATAAATTGCTGGCTGCAGCCGCATTTTTGCGGAATTCAACTAACATCAACAACGAAACTGCTTTCTCTTTGTTTCAAAATATCTTACTGTCAGGAGCGTGCTGAGTGTGAACAGACCTTTAGAGTGTGCACAAAAAGACTAGACAACGGAGTGACGTCTCGAGAATATAGTAATAATTATATTAATTATTTTGTATTAAATAGTATCTTGTTTTAATAAATAATTAGATTTGACGTTGTCGAATCACAAACATTACACTTACTTAAAATTTAACTGGCATGGAATTGGCATCTCGTTTGAGTATTTTCGTAAATAAGTAGTATTGATAAATTTAATTAAATTGAAGAAAAAGTGATTTTGTTTGGCCTTATGTAATGTATGGTGGGTTACGTCAACCACTTTTAAGGAGGGAAAATTTAGTTAACCCACCCTGTACATTATTCTTCACCGTTTTAGGCTGCCAATCCCAAATATTGAAATCTCGCTTACATTCTCGGTCGTACTATTCCTTATTGGGAGTCCTTAACAGCCCCAGGGCCGATTTTCAACATACAAGACGACAGCAGCAGCATAGGCAGCCGATGGGAAAATGGCTGAGCAGGTTCGAAAATTACCTATTGGCAGCAGGGATCGACAACGAGGAGAAGTCGATGCAGGTGAGGAAGTGCATGCCGTATTCCTAACGCTCCCAGACACTCCGAACCCCACTGAAACCCCCGCTCCTAACGTAAATTAAATAAAGTTGTTCATAATTTTAAAGTAAACAGGGAATTTGACAGAGTTTATGGATCAATTTTTTCAGAACTGGCAATATTATCAAAAACTTGCAACTTCACCAATGCAAATGAAGAAATCTAGATGAGATACACCGAGCTCAGAAAATACGGTCTAACCGAAGGGTCTCCAAACTGCGGCCCCACACAATAACTGACATACATAATGAAATGGAATATTTAAACTGTAATTAATGATATGAAATTTATCCTAAAAACTTACAATAAGTGACATACATGGGTAATTCACCTAATGAAATTAAACATTATAATTATGAATAATGAGGTTTATGTAGCTGTAACTTTCCACTGACAATTGTTTGCAGTTGTGGATCAAGTTTGCTACTGGAAATTATCAGCAGCGACTTCAAATGCTCATCAGTTAATTTGGATCTGTAAATATTTTTTGTATATTTCATTTTGGATAATTTTTTCCACACAGATAAGAAAGCGGAAAGAAGCCACGAGAAAATTTATGCAACTAATCAAACTATGTGAGTGGATGACTTTAAACATTTTTCTTTTAAAATATACCTACACTGTAAATCAATCTTTTCCTTTCGAAGTTCTGGGGCAAGGGTTTCTATATCTGCGTTAAACGGATTTTGAAAAATCTTGATATCGTTTGCAATTGCATCAAAATCTGAAAAACGAGAATCGCAATTTATTTTTAAAGCACCCAAAGCTTCAATTGCGTAATCTACCGGAAATGGAGTCTCAGTTTGCTGACTAAATGTTTGGCATGTATTAAAATGCGTGAAACATTTTTTACTTTCCCATACCTTATAGGTATAGGGTAAGTATTGAATTCATGAAAATTTTCGAAATCGAGATTTTAACGGAAATATCCGTTTTGGGTCTCTAGGAACCCAAAAAAGTGGTTTTTAAAAAATGTCTGTCTGTGGGTGGGTATGTACGTATGTACGTACGTATGTACGTACGTATGTGACGCTCCTACAGCCGAAAGTATTGCTCCGATTTTGATGCGCTTTGGAATGCGGGGGTGTATCGAAAATTCATCGAAAAAATAAGCTTTTCAAAAAATCCGAAACCGGAAGCGGAAGTTACGCATGTTTTTTTGGTATCACTTTTTTCGTGATTACAATTTTGAAACTTTTATCGCTGATAACGATAGAGGGTCATAAGACAAATCTGATAATTTTTTGCCAAACTCGCTAGCTTTAAAATGAAGGGCGCTATGATTTTTTGAAAATTTTGAGTTTAACGCCCAATTACTCGAAAACGGATGAATCGATTCAAATGATTTTTATTTTCTGAATAGTATATGTAGGGTAAAATGAGGTGATATAAAAAGTTTTTTGAAAAATTATAAGGGGCCTAAATTACGAATTTTCAAAATTTTGGAAATTTTCAAAAAATTATTTCTCAAAAACTGCTCCAAGGAATTTTTTTAAACTTCATATGTCGATAGACCTCGCAAGGGGCTATCGATATGTTTTTTGAAGAACTCCGTAATTTTCCTGTGGCGCCCTCTACGAAGCTTGGAAGTTTGAAACTTCAAACTCCTTTAATTAATAAACGAAAAAAGATAGGAAGCTGGGGTTTTCACTGAATCGCTCAGTGCGTAATGGAGCATATGAATATGCAAAGAAATATTACACTCGTGGATTTATGTAAGCGCACCGGCCCCCTCCCCCTCTTTTTTAGAAAAATATTTTTTTTATTCTAACGGTTGTTATTTGTTTGCGTCAAAGAATCTTTTTCCGCGAAAATAAAAAAATCGATTTTTTATGCCCTACAAAATATAATTTCCAGGGACTTAGAAAATTTTACCTCGGTAGCAACAGCAATCGGTACTAGTTAGACCGCGCGACGTATATAGTAGAGAATGAAGTACCTATGCCTGGTTGCATATTAAAAGGAAATTAAGGGTAAGTCTGTTCGTTACGAGGCAAGGTTTTAGGATAGCACTTGAACAACCGTTTTGAGGAAAATAACTCTACTGTTGAATAAAGATGATATGAACAGTTTCCAGTATGGGAAAGTCCAGGGAGGCAGTCGCGTCCACTTATTTTTTATTATTAATTTTTTGATTGCTTCTTCTGGTGTAGGGGATTGTTGGTTCTCGTCTGTTGTCGGGTTATTGTTATTATTTTCATCGCCTGTACTGTTTATCTCGTTTCCATTAAGATGTACATCAAAGTGTTATACCTATCTGTTTAGTATCTTATTTTACTCATTTTAGATTTGTACATTCTTATTGGCATTGATGTTCTTGGTTTAAACTCCTCCCTGGCATTGTTTATTTTCTTATAGAACTTTCTGCTTTCGTTTTGAGTCCTTAGGTTTTAAAGTTCCTTAACCTGTTCATTGTCGTATTTCTTCTTTTTCTGTTTATGCGTGTGACTTGCAGTTTTATAAAAATTAAGTAGAATTCTTTGTGGATTACTTTATATTTAGATAATTTTATACACACATAAAACTGTGCTTTAGAACTAACACGTATTATTTGTTATATGCATTTTGTTTAAAAATACATTCATTTACATCTTGTATTTTATCCCGGCAAGTTTATTTTTGGAACAAAGCCACGCAGTTTCGCATTTTCATGTAATACACCACGTTTATTTTCCAACAAAAACAGGCGGTGTTTTACGTTTAGCATATTTCTCTCGTTACTTCAAGTTTCCACACACCTCGAAGCAATGCAGAAATAATGAAAGTGTAAATAACGTCGGAGTTAGCACGAAGTAAACCAAAACTTTCATTCCGCGCATTAAAATAAAACAATGAAGGTACACCCTTCACCGCCTTAATTTAGCTGTAGTTGTTTGCGAAGCAGGAGCCTCTTTTTGCGTTCGTTGAAAAGTGCCTGCTCTGCATATATTACAGTATTCTATTTTGCACACAGAATCTTTTAATAAATAAAACGACTGTGTTTGCAAGGTAAACAAAGTCGTAGAAATGACAAAGCGGTATCAATAATGTAAAACATCGCTATTGTTGTTTTTAGTTTTAAGCTAGGAAAAAAATTGAGATAGAGTTTGATATTTTACAAACAATTATTAAGGTCTACCGTACGGGAGGTGTATAAAAAGTTAACAAAATAATAATTATCTAAGGTCGCAGCGCTTCTGCATTTAATTTATGGAGTTCCTGAATAAACAAATAGCTGATGCGATCAGTACTCACTTAGCCAGGTGACATCCAATAGATAATAAATCAGTTACTGATCTGTTAATAAATATTGGGCAGCGAAACTCACTTGTGATCCTGCCGCCCCTACACCTGGAATGGGATTCTAATAAGATAGTGAAGCTCACCCACAGACTAGCTGATGTGGCCGCAGATACTTGTAATCATAGATTAATTACTACAATATTATACATATCTTCTGGTGCGGCAGCCCTCCTGGGGGAACTCTGAAACTGAATTAGGTCCAACCAAACACTCTGTTATTCACAGGGTGGTCATCCTGGCATTGATGTAACATTCGTAATAATATTAATAATTCAACGTAGGCGCTTTTCGAGACTACCTCTGCCAGCTGACTACCTCCCCAATGATTGCTAAATATGGAATGATCGAACATACTACACACATTTTCTACTCATATAGCTAGTTATATTTATTACGCTACTGTTTCCAATAACTACTCAACAAGCAGATAATATGCAACAATTCGGGTAAATATATATATACATATATATATATATATATACCACTAGGGCAAAGTATACATACATGCACACATGCTACACCGCTGTCGCTAACCCTGAGCCTGCTATGATACATAATAAACCCATAAATGGTAACACTGATATCCGCAGCTCACTCCAGGATGAGATATTCGCATAGCAATCCGTTATTAGATTCTTTATGAACACCACTGTCTTGGGTAGACTTTTTGGAGCATCTCTTACAAGGATTCTACACTTTTTTCTAGCTAGCATCGTTGCATTCCATTTCCCGTGGTACCTTTCTTCGAGGTTAGAAATGTCCTAATTAAACCGTTTCCCGCGCTAGTTATTGACTACGTCGAAGTTAGTCGGTAAGGAATCCAGATGAAAGTTCGTAAATATATCTCCAATAACATAGTGCTTCTAGTCTCTGCAAGAGGGTTTGTACAAGTTCCTGCTAGTTGTCCAAGAAAGTTTGTTGCCACTAGCTAGAAAGCATAACTTTTCATCAACTCTAGACTGGCAAATACATCCTCCTGGATATTGGGCTCTCTAAGTCTTGGAAATTTATCCCGCCCCATTTCGATCCATGTTCTTTACAAACTTCTTCATATTCAAGTTTGATGTGCAGAGGAGGAAGCAAGATCCTGCTGAATTCCAGTGGTTTGTTTAGTACATTTATTTTTCCCGGTTCAACAAATTGTCGTCGTGGCCTATCCGTACTGTACTAGGAATTCAGAGAAAGACAGAAAAGACAGCAAAACTTTCTGTTACCATGCTGTAGTCACATGAAGATGGTAATGACCTTCGAATATCCACAAATCTGCCGCTTGTACTTGCCATAGCTAATGTTGTGTAACACTTGTTTCATGTTGTAAGTTTTTTTCATGTGGATTGCATACCCAGGTGAAACGGATGGTAAAACGATATCAGTATGGAGCAACGAACAGCCTCCCATTGTGGTCTTTGTAGTCGTTTTGTAGTGCTGCCATCAGACCAATTACATCAATGCAACTAATGAGGTTATCGGTCATTTTAAATAATGGAAGCATATCTTTTACCGAGCACGAAACATATACATATTCTCGTCTGCAAGATTCAGTTTGACAATTCCAAACCTCGTACTAGCTAATTCAATTCACTCTGGGTAGTTTTATGTGTCTGTGCAGACTCGTCAATAGGCACATAATCAGGATTTCCGGTACAGATAATTCACTCATATCGAAGCCTCCGCTCGTACTAAACTAAATCGTGATTTTTAAGTTCCTGTTCGTGATCAGCGTATCCAAATTAGTTAAAAATGGCTATTTTTAAATGAGACACATCTTGCTTATTGCCCGGTATAATCAATCAGGAGATAATATAAACTACTTGTAATTTTGAAACATTCTATACTATATATTTTCCAATTCCGTTCCTTTCTCATACATCATCCAATATGACACTAAATGTAATTTGGTGTAATAACACGTTCCGAATAGAGGGAAACTCATGTATGCACGTGTTAGCGCGGAAATCGTTGTATGAATGCCATACCCAGCACCTACAACTTGATTATAACAAAACTGGAAATGTAGGTAACCCAGATTTATAGTCAGTATATCTGCAGTTTTAATGATTTTTAGTATTAAAGATTTGGATTATAATAAACAACAGTATTCCTAATACAGCATGCAGCATGTTATTGTTAGATACATGATACATGTACCACAAATCTTCCGTCAAAATATATAACTAATTTTCCAATAATTAGAATTGCTTATTAATACATACATGCATACAGGGTAAACCACATAAACTGTAAAGTAAGACTGCAACGCGACATAAACCAGTATATGCAACTAAGACGTCAGCTTTAGGTGATTATAAATATGTATATTAGATAGCAGTGCTATTTTGCCAGATATTATGAGTTTTATGCTCACTCCGTATAAAAGCTATTGATTATCCATCCCATGCCATCAAACATTCCCGAACAGCACCTGTCCAGCAACTTGTCTGGAATTAGAGAAGTTTATTTTGGGTTGTTAGCAATGCTACCACACTGAACAACGATTTTTCTTTTGAACATATTGGCGTAAGAACATATAAATTAGGGAACTTGTTTGTATCGGATCTCGTTTATCTGAACATGTTTTCATCACTATTTTTAATAAATAGTCTAATATTCGCACATCAGTGTTACATTATAGTTTGTAAATAAAATTTCCATTAACATTTTCATAATACGTACACCACCACTGTGTACGCCGGTAGTTTCATTACCGATTTCCGATTGTGGATTTACGCGTTACGTTTTGAAATTTTTATAGGTGTGAGCAATAAAATTACATATCATAAATATACAGCGTGGTGACAAAAGTTCCGCGCAAAATTCATAATTTTGTTATTTAATATTTTTTGGGAAAATCCTAAAACACATCAGAGTCATTTTTAAAACGATTGAACTCAGATTTCAGATGGTGTGTTAGTCTTCCATCTCTGCCTGTTATGGTATTACGTTCGTCTCATTTTGTTTTAACCAAAAATTTTATTTTTGTATCTTTTAAATTCAGTTGGAGACGAGTGCAGTATGCCTGACTTTCGCCGTCCGATTCAATGATTTCTCAGAAAATCAACATCAAAAAATAGTACTGCTCCCTACGAAAGCATTTGACCAACCACCAACACTACTCAGGTGTTGGTTGTATTACCTATGTTTTACAAATCCTATTCTAATGCTAGTGGGCTAAGGATTAAGTTTAAATACCCGAAATGAACCTCTCTGAAGATAAAGTGAACGGCACGTTAAATCGTAGGTTCCTGTTGTTCTGTGTGACAAATATCACACAGTAAACGACTGTAATCAAGAAAGAATCGATAGAAGTATACATCTTCATTGGTTTTGATGGCATCTATTGGTAGAAATTGCTTAGCATCATAAGCGAAAAAGGCTTTAGCAGAACAATCATAACACAAATAGACGAAATGTACTGTGAAACAATTAATGTAGACAGTGAAACACAACGACAAGACCAGTAGATTTTGGACCGAAAAAGGAGTAACGCAGGAATGCCCAATCATCCGTACATTATGCAGTGAGTTCATGATGGAAGGAATAAATTCAATAAAATAAAGGCAATCGTTTCTATTAAAAACGCTTGGACACGGTAATTTAGATTTTTGAATTGGCATTTTTTGGCTCATATTTGAACTCAATAGCACTTCCAGTTTGCCCGGAAGTGACACCATACATAACAAGGATATTAAGCAATTGATAAACATAAATAAACTTTTGTAATAAATGTTACTGATACCCGTTGATTTCCATGCATTTTCAAGTCGAACAATTATTTCGGACATTTTGAAGAATATCAGGCGAAATTAGTCGGATATTCCGGGGAATCCGATCTTTTAAATCTTCCAGGTTAATTGGTTTATGACAGTACACTTTCGATTTTAAATATCCCCAATAGAAAAAAATCTAGAGGTGTTATATCAGGTGAACTAGGTGACCACTCAATAGGTTCCTTACTGCGGATCCACTTGTTGGGAAAGCTAACATCCAGAAACTGTCGAACGACTAATACATAACGCGGAGGTACTCTATGCTGCTGGAAAAATATTTGATCGTTTGGTAGATCACGATTTTGGTGATTGGGAAATAGAGCAGCTAAATTGAGAATGTGGAGTTTTCTGTCGCCCAATACCGGCAATTTTGACTGTTGATGGTACCATTTAGACAGAACGTTGCCTCAGACAAAACTACTATTTTCTGCATAAAACGTAAATTTTCATTGAGCATTCCGATTATCTGCTCGCAGAATTCGACGCTACGGTCAAAATCGCCTTTTAACAATACATGGACAATGTTGGGTTTATATGGGTTATATTTCGCTGTTCGAAATATCTTTGAGACTGTACCTGTTATCAAATCATAATTCCTTGAAATTTCTTTAATTGTGACAGGAGGATTTTCTTCAGCTTCTAATAAGATGTTTACCTTAAGGTTTTGAGATATCTGGACGGGTTTATCCTTAAGTAAATCCCTAACATAGCCAAACTCTCTGAAGTTTTTTCTATTTTAGTCACGGTAGATTGATTAACTGGCAGCCGGTCAGGGTGACTTTCATTAAATAAATTGCAAAGTTGTTCTTGAGTTCGAATTCGATCTCTAAAACCAATCATCATAAGCAATTTCAATTCGTTCTCTTTCTATTAGAAGCATCTTGATTATTGACGGGATAATAGTTATGTGATTAATTCTTAAAACACTGCAATTATTAGTTGCACCAGTAATTCTGACTAAATTAATTAACTTCTATAAGTATTACTAAATAAAATTGTATTGTATGTACAGAGTGCAATCTCCAGAAGAGAAAATTATCAAATTACATTTAAATAAATATTTCTGTATATTGTCATGATAAAATGTAAAATTTGGGTTTACTGAATACGTTTATTGATTACCTATTCAAATCCCGTAAAATATACATGATTTTCTATTTGAAATAAGAAAGTTGTTGTCAGTTCCGGTTTTCGCGGAAGTGATATTGAGTTGACATATGGGCCAAACAATGCCAATTCAAACATCTAAATTGATGGCGTTGCTGTGCTAGCTAAGAATCGAAAACGAAATGAAATATCTAACGAGAAGACTAGAAATATACCTGAAAAAAAAGCTGAACCTAAATATAGACAAATCGAAAATAATGATAAAGAGAATAGCAAGAAGAACGAAATTCAAGTATACAGGAAAGGCAAGAAATAGATGTTATATACTTAGTGTTCTACTTTTAACAGAATAACAGTCCAACTTAGTGTTCTACTTTTAACAGAATAACAGTCCAACTTAGTGTTCTACTTTTAACAGAATAACAGTCCAACCTTATACTGAAAATACAGTTATGAAAAGGCAATATTTGGTATGAACCAACTATGGGGCATAGACCAAAGAAAAATTTGAATACCAATTTCAACTCCAAATGTTATTATTAGGCAACTATAAATAGCATATTAATGTATGCAGCGCAATTTTGGGGTCGGAGACTGGAAGATCTGCAATACATAAAATGGATTGTATACGCAGACGGAACGGCAACTAACTATATTGTGTTAGTTTAGGCAAATAGAAACCGAATTATAGTGGAGGTAGTAAGAAAAGCAATTACATTTAAAGAAACCATACGGACTATAAACAGAGGAGTTACACTACAGAAAGTGATCGATCGGTTCTTACCGAAACAGCAGGAAACGATAAAGCACAGCTACTAAAACGCGAGATATTTGTTGAGGGAAGCACGCCAACTAACCGGAAGAGTAAAGGCATCGGGACAGATATCCGAAAGGACCAAAAGTATAGAACTCGAGAAAGATTAGCAAAATCGTAATAATGATTTATGTAGAAGGATGGCAGTTTATGGAAGATAGTCGATATACTTAGAAAACACAGAGGACAGAGCAACGCAAATACAGACATCGCGATACAGATTTGACAACAAACAAGAGAAAATAAGAAATGGTTGAAGGCGAACGACAGATTAGTAGAGAGGAAGAAACTTTACAACACATGTTGTGAAGCTGTCAAGGGACAAGAATTACAGGACAGTGGCGAATTAAAGCAATATTACACGTAGAAGGAAGAGGCACGAAGTGGCTTAATAAATAAGAGAGAAGAATTTTTTTTAATTCGGTTGCAAGTTCAACAATAGGAATGTTAAGCATGGAAGTTATATACATCATGACTTGTAAGGGGTTTCTGAGCCCCTCTTACATTTTGTATGTATTTTTACTTTCCCATACCTTATAGGTATAGGGTAAGTATTGAATTCATGAAAATTTTCGAAATCCAGATTTTAAAATATCCGTTTTGGGTCTCTAGGAATCCAAAAAAGTGGTTTTTAAAAAATGTCTGTCTGTGGGTGGGTATGTACGTATGTACGTACGTATGTATGTGACGCTCCTACAGCCGAAAGTATTGCTCCGATTTTGATGCGCTTTGGAATGCGGGGGTGTATCGAAAATTCACCGAAAAAATAAGCTTTTCAAAAAAATCCGAAACCGGAAGCGGAAGTTACGCACGTTTTTTTGGTATCACTTTTTTCGTGATTACAATTTTGAAACTTTTATCGCGGATAACGATAGAGGGTCATAAGATAAATCTGTTAGTTTTTTGCCGAACTCGCTAGCTTTAAACTGAAGGGCTCTATGATTTTTTGAAAATTTTGAGTTTAACGCCCAATTACTCGAAAATGGATGAATCGATTCAAATGATTTTTATTTTCTGAATAGTATATGAAGGATAAAATGAAGTGATATTAAAAGTTTTTTGAAAAATTATAAGGGGCCTAAATTACGAATTTTCAAAATTTTGGAAATTTTCAAAAAATTATTTCTCAAAAACTGCTCCAAGGAATTTTTTTAAACTTCATATGTCGATAGACCTCGCAAGGGGCTATCGATATGTTTTTTGAAGAACTCCGTAATTTTCCTGTGGCGCCCTCTACGAAGCTTGGAAGTTTGAAACTTCAAACTCCTTTAATTAATAAACGAAAAAAGATAGGAAGCTGGGGTTTTCACTGAATCGCTCAGTACGTAATGGACCATATGAATATGCAAAGAAATATTACATTCGTGGATATATGTAAGCGCACCGGCCCCCTCCCCTCTCTTTTTTAGAAAAATATTTTTTTTATTCTAACGGTTGTTATTTGTTTGCGCCAAAGAATCTTTTTCCGAGAAAATAAAAAAATCGATTTTTTATGCCCTACAAAATATAATTTCCAGGG
>JABXWE010102471.1:0-46924 GCA_014611495.1 Limonius californicus
TAATGAATAAGTCTTCACCTTAAAAAAACATAGAACATACTGAAAGTAGTGGCTTCCTTTGAAGTGCCCAGGTACCAAATTTCATTAAAATTGGTTCACACGTTTCTGAACAGCATACAAAAATGTGATTTTTTAAGTAAACTTTGAACTCCTCTCACGGGCAAACGGTACATTTTGGTATATGACAAAGTTGAGTCCAATCGACTTCTTTTGACCTCTAGAATACGTGGTAGCTCTATGTCCCAGGAGTTTTCGGACACCCTGTATAATTCAAACTCCAGTATTTTCTGAACAGATATGCAAGGTTGACATGGTATACATGAATTATCTTTTCTATAATACTAAAGGCTTAGGAAAGATATACGAAACAATTACGGTAGTTTCGCTAATCCGGACTTAATGGGACCGAACCCCGTCGGGATCACCGAAAGTCCGGATTAAACGGAATCAGCTTTACAATGCCTGTAAAACAAGTTTTAGATGGATAAAACTATTAAAAACGATATTTTTATCATAAAAACCACTTCTTCAGTCTCAATATTATAACGTAGACCTACTTTTTTAACCTACAAATTCATGTAGGATAAATTAACTCCTATATAAAATGTGTCATTTAATGATGACAGTTTTGTCATTTTGACAGCGATAAAAAAGGTGCATCCTTTTTTATCACCGATAAAAACGCCTGTTCCTCATAACCAGACTACATCTAGTACGCTTACGTCACTTTAATGTCTGCCCTATCAATTATAATTATTAAGGATTGTTGATACTTGATACTCAAACATACAACATGAGTCGTTTTGGTGAAGTTTCGACTCAACAAATAACAAAAAATATAGAAAAATCAATTCAATTTAATTGTATCAATAAAGATAATTATTGTTGTTGTTCATTCATATATTCGGTCGTTAATTTATCTTGCCAAAAAACACTCGAGCTTTTCTTTTATGGATAAATTTCTTTTTAACTCAAAATTTTTCCATCAGTAATTTTGCTCGAAAAACTGACATTTGACAAAATCGCTCGACCTTCGGTCTCGCGATTTTGCCATGTCAGTTTTTCTCGTAAAATTACTGATTTGCAAAATTATTTCGTTACAAAAAGAAATTTATCCGATAAAAAAAAAAGCTCTTGTGTTTTTACTGTTGATAAAAAACAAAACATTTTATTGATAGGAATTCAAAGTTTATTGATTGTACGGTACTAAAGCAAACTACAGTGCATAAATAGCTATAAATAGCCAACTGAGGACATTTTTGTACTGAAGCGTTTCGCAACGTTAATGTAGGCGAATTGTATCCAGTATAGTAGCCCTAGTTAGTTTACAAATTGTGAAAACGGAACGTAAATACAGTTTAAAGTACAGTAGTTTTTAAATTTTAAGACAATTTGTTTTTTTACGTCCATCCGGATTAACCGGTTGTCCGGACTAGCGGGGTCCGGATTAGCGAGACTCTACTGTGTTTATATTTTTTTTAAGTTGAACCATAACAGTAGTAATTTCTCAAGACTCAAACACATCTTCTTCTTTTTCTACGTCACGATTTAGTCCATAAGGACTGTTCCGATTCAACTGCCATCGTGTTCTCGGGCAGCCAACACTTCTTCTGCCTCTTTTGTATTGTAGTATTTTTCTCAGGATACGATCTTTCTCCATCCTACATAAATGTTCCTCCCAACGGGTCCTACATTAGTTTATTTGTTCTTGTAATGGGTTTTTATTTGTAATTCTTGTCTGTCTGTCTTGTCTGATCGACATACTGGTTTAAAGATGACTTTATAAATCAAAAATTTGTTGTGGAAGGAAAGTTGCGAATGTCTGCCCATCAGCCAGTAGTGCAAGTTGAGTTGCTTGCGTTTGGTCCATATATGGGTCCTCCAGGTTAGGCCTAGGTCAAGGTGGATGGACAGGTATCTCTTCTTTTTGTAAAGCTGACGTATACGGACTTGGCTTCATTGAATTTAATTTGCCATTTTATAAACCAATCCTGGATGACATTGAAGTGGGTTTGTAGTTTTATGGAGACGTTTGTTGGATCTTCATCAGTAGCCAGTAGTGCAGTATCGTCTGCAAAGGTTGCGATTGAAACTTCCTCACAGGTTGGTAGGTCTGCCGTGTACAGTAGGTATAATACCGGTTCTAGAACACTCCCCTGATGTACTCCAGAGCCTATGGGGATGAGATTGGTAAGTTCGTCTTCGTATTTGAATTGGAAGAGTCTGTCATGTAAGTAGGACCGTAATATGAGGTAGATGTTATCAGACAGCCACTTTTTTAACTTATACAGTAGGCCTTTGTGCCAGACTCTGTCGCAAGCCTGGCTAACGTCGAGAAAGAGAGTACTGCAGTATTTTTTGGCTTCGAAGGTGGCGTTAATAATTTCTACTACTCTATGAACGTGCTCGACTGTGGAGTGCTGACGTGTAAAGCCAAATTGATGGTCTGGAATGAGGTATTGTTCTTCTAGTATAGGTATTAGCCTTTTTAATAGCAGGTTTTCAAATAGCTTTGAAATTCAGATAATAAGCTTATTGGTCTGTAGGACTCTGCTAAATTTGGTGGCTTGCCAGGCTTTTGAATCATGATGATTATGGCTACTTTCCATTGAGCTGGGAAGTGAGTAGTTCTTAGTATCGCGTTGAATATAAATGTCAGCAAGGTGAACCTCTTATGTGGGAGTTATGTGCCCTGTTATTAAGTCGTACCCGGGTGATTTTTTTATAGGCAGCTTTTTTATTACATCTTTTACCTCTTTTACTTTAATGGCTTGGATTGGCGGTGATAGTTGTAACAAGGCATCCAGGAACCTGTCTATTTCTTCTTCGTCAATTCCAGGTGCTCCAGGTAGTGGTTGGAAAACGTTCCTGAGATGTTTGGCAAAAACTTCACCTTTTTCAGCATCGCTTTTCGCCCACGTTCCGTCCTCTTTACGCATTGGTGGAACGAGTTTTTGTGGTTGTTTCAGCCTTTTGGTGGCTTTCCATAGATTGTAGTCACTCGCTTCTGAAGCCGATAATCCTTCGATGAATTCTTTAAAAGTCGCGTCTCTGTATTCCCGCGGCATTATCTTTAGTTCTCTTACTGCTGCATTGTAACCTTGCTTTTCTTCTGGGTAACGCCTCATCTGCCACTCCTTTCGTAGTCTTCTTTTCTCTGCTATCTTATTAGTGATTTCCGCCGGGTAGCCTTTCTTCATGAGTTTATCTGGTATTATGGGTGTTGATTTCCAGGCGGCGTTCTGTACTGCCTTCAAGAGATCTTCAACCGTCGTCGTTTCGATGTCATCTGCTGCTGCTTAATTTTATGTTCAAGGAAATGTTTTCTTCAAGTATCTCCCGAAAGTAGTCCCAATCAGTTAGATGATTGTGAAGTTGCGGCGGCTTAGTTTTATCAATTATGGATGAACTTATGGTTAGTATCACAGGAGTATGATCTGAGCAGAGGTCGCAGCTTTCTTCGACGTTAATATGTGCTTGTGCAATGCCCTTGGTGATGAAGAAGTCTAGGCAGTCTGGAATTTTCGTCAGATCAGTTGGCCAATAGTTAGGTTTAGCCGTTGAAGTATGGTCTAGTTGTCTTTCTTGCATTACAGCTTGTAGGGCTCTTCCTCTTGGGAAAATCAATCGGGATCCCCAGTGTGGGTGTTTGGAATTATAGTCTCCACCAGAAATAAATCTGGGGCCTAGAGATTTGAAGTATTCCTCGAATCCTTCCTTATTGGTTCTGCAGCTGGGGGGACAGTACGCTGCTGATACTGCTAAGAGACCATTCCAGTCTTCTACCTTTAGTGTTGTGGCTTGCATAAACTCTCTGTCGAACTTTTCCAATTCATGATGCTTGATATGTGTCTGATTATGATTGCAGTGCCACCTCTAGCGTAACCATTGGGGTCTTGTGTATCGTAAATTGTATATCCAGGTATTTTGAAGTAAGTGCGCTCAGTGAAGTGCGCCTCGGAGATGAGTAATGCCTCTACTTCCTGGCGATGTATCGTCAGGCCATTGGCGTTCCATATAACGATATTATAATGAGCCATTTTTGTTGTTGATTTGTTGTCTAAGTGCAGTGAATTCACTACTAAGTGTCTCTATGGTTTTTCTCATTTCCCTGGTTTCTCGCAGTAGGTCCGTTATCACGTTATTTTGATTCATAATGGTTTCCTGCATAATTTTAATTGTAAATCTTTCTTGATCCATGGCAGTGCTATTTTGCTCCCGTATAAAATATCTAATCCTTTTCATTAAATAAAGGGAGGGTTGGGCTCCTTAACGGCCCACATATTTATGTTTGATTTTGTAAATATTACATTTGTTAATTCTTATACTTTTCTGATTTTGTTAAGAATATTTGTCTACGCACAAAAATTTCTAAAACTCATTGAATTCAATTGGATTTAAGATAATCGCTTTTCGAAAGCAGATCAAATCAAAACTGCATTATATTATACAAGACAAACAATCACATTAGACAACAATATAAATCCAAAAGAGTTTTTAATTCATTCAAACGTCGGCAGTACTTAAAATTCTCAGGGTATTTTCTTCTGTAAACTTAAAACTTTAAGTATTTTTCTTATGGGCTTTCGAGATTTCTAGGTCTACTTCTATTTCTTAATTCTGACGCTATCTATTTAAACATTTTGCGGAATAATCAATTTATTCTTAATGTTAATCAGGCATCCAAATCAATTAAGTTTTTCGCTGCCTATTCTATATTAATGTTAATATTTGTTATTCTACATAATGTGTATAACTTTTTCAAGTCTCAGGTAGGCAATCAATTTCAAATATCCTTCCTCTGTTCTGCTTTGGGGGCATACTTCACATGTATAATGTAAAATGCGTTCTTTTTTGTCTCGATATACTATTAATAAGTGAAATTTCTGGAAATGTACAGGCGGTTTATATAGTTCATGCAAATACAACTATTTTTGCAGGTCCTTTTCTTTATCGAAGTTGACAGATTTTTTTCTCTACCTGAGCTATTTGTATAAGTAATTTAAAAGTTTTATAGAAATTTGTATTGAACAGGCGGCAGAGTTGTTCAACGAGGAGATCGTCAAGCTCGTCTCCCGATCTGAAAACTATTTGGATCTCGAAGATTGTCTGAAAAAATAGTTTAAAACATATTTTTATTGTAAAAATATGGATTTTAAGTTACAATAAATTGTAATGTAATTGTTGTATTGCATAGAACCACGAGCTCTGCAAATTTCTTAGCACAATCTTGTATATACCCTTAATTCTGTTCATACGGTTAATAAGTAAAATTATATTGCATTTTTCATACATTGCCCCATTCACTTCCCCATAAAATAAAATATTCCTTGCTCTATAAGGCCAGCAGAGATAAACTTTCAAAAATTTTTAGAATTTTTCATTCAAAACTAAAATTAGTTACCAACATAGTTAATTATTATAATGAAAACATAATTGCATAATTTTGCTTCAATATATTTTTGCACCTACTTACATTATTCAACGAACCTTAGATTTTAAAAGGTAAATGGTTTGAATAATAAAAACCGTAAGTATGATTGTTAGTTACTTATAACCTTTGAATTTAAATAATTTGATAAAACACCATAATAGAAAACTTGATAAACAAGACTGCAATTAACTTTCATCTTATACCGCGTCATTATTGGGAAAAACATCCAGCACAATCATTAAGGTCCCACCTATCGCTTAACTGGCTGTACAATTATTAATCCGAATGGTTTAAGCCAGATATATTTTAAAGCCCTGTGTACTGGAACCGGGGTTGCCTAGGTAGTGTGTATTTAGGTACGCACATGGATTTGCCCTTGGTATATCTTGTGCAGCAGAACAAGAATACTTTATTCTTACAGATTATGAGCCACAGCAGGCATAAGGGCTAAGCGTAGATTATCTGTATCTTGGGACCGACAAGGATTTGTTCTTGAAGTTCCTTATTTGCCTTGACGAGATATCTTAATCAAGCATATACCCTATCTACTGTTTGTGAACCCATACAAACTAATATTTCGCAACCATGCAGCTTGCATTTTCAAAATCAACAGAGCACTGAAAGAACAAATATCAGTGGAAATTCTATATCCAATTCTAATTTTACTTCTACTGGAAAAAACAAAAAAAAATATGAACAGCAGGTGCACTAATCCCGAAAATGTAATTCTAGAACAATTATCATTAATCCGTCACTGAATCTAGCAAGATATTTCATTACTGAAATATCTAAATACATAAAAGGAGCTTCATATTCTTGAACTATTTTAAAATTAATGTATTAACGTGACATCGACAGTGTTTGCGTTTAAACATCTCGGTGTGCAAACGGCCGTGGAAAACGGCCACGTGTAAATGCCCGAGACCGCTGCTTACGCGTTCCCACACGAGTAAGAAACAATATCCCACAGAAACGAATGCAAAATATACATTGAAAAGCATATCGTATAGGAAAAACTGCAGGTTACATGTTGAAGGATAGATAGCAAAAATATATCTTGCACTTTATACGTTAGTAGCAGAGGGAAAAACGAGATGTTATAGAGAGAAGGACAGTTTATACACGATACGCATAACTTTTACATTGGTCGTAGAACGTATAAATTGTTCTCATTTCTAGGAAGCATCCGAATCAAATATTTACAGCGAGGCAGATACTAGAGAAGTTTGGGGAATTTCATGTCAAACCCCACCACTTATTTACAGATATAAAGGTAGCGTATGACTGTAAGTAGAACATAAATTTGACAGAACATGCAAGAGTTCGGATTCCCAGCCAAATTAATAAGATTCACAAAATGAAAATAACAGCTGCGACAAGTACAATTAAAATACAGAATGAACATCGCAACCATTTGAAATAAATAAAGGAGTTAAACAGTGGGATACACTCTCAATATTCCTGTTTGTTTTAACCGTAGCATATGCAGACGACATCGACATAATAGGAAGAACTGTCTGTGCAGCCAAAGAACATTTTAGAAACTTAGGGAGAGCAGCTAAGAGCAGGGGCCTAGAAGTTAATGAAAATAAATCCAAATTCATGACGACAGGAAGATTTAAAAACAGACATAATATAGAAATAGATAATTGTGACACATAAATGACGAAATGCCATAGCGTAGCTCAGAGGAGGAGCGGGAGGGTTCATTTTGTAAAATACACCTCGCTCGAATCTGCTCAAATTCCGGGTAAAGTCGTAATAGGAGGGTTGTCTTTCATATTTCGAGATCAGGCAACCCTAGTACTGCCATCTGGCAACTGACGTCTCTATCGTAAAGTTTGACATTTTTGGCGGTATACGTACTCAGAATGTTTTGACGTACGCGCGCTATTTGTGTTGTTTACAGTAACTTGAAAAATTCATATCGGCCAAAAAATTGAATTAAATCGTGAACATTTTCGTGCGATTATTTTTTACAACTTTCGACGTGGATTAACTCAACAACAGTGCATCGATGAAGTTAATTCGATTTTTGGCGATGAAGCACCTTCAAGGACCAGTATATATCGATGGTTTAACGAATTCAATCATGGCCGTAGTTCGCCCAACCACAAATTTCGCGAAGGTCTCTAAAATCGGTTGTTGTTCCGAAAAACATTGATGCGGTGCGTGAACTGATACTGAAAAATCGTTATGTGACTTATCGTGAGATTGAGGTATCCTTGGACATTAGTGGGACCAGCATACATTCAATATTGCATGAACATTTGGCCGTAAAAAAGACTTATTCACGTTGGATTCCACATAATTTGACAATCGCTCAAAAACAAGCTTGTTTCAAGTGGTTGTAAGAAATGCTCAGAAAATTCGATCGCGGTGCTTCAAAACATGTTTATGACAGCGTGACAGATGACGAATCGTGGATCTACGCGTATGAGCCCGAAATTAAAGTGTATGGGTCTTCCAAGGCAAGCCAAACCCAACAAAAGTCGTTCGTGCTCGAAGCGCTTCGAAGCAAATGGTCGCCTGTTTTTTTCGGAAAAACTGGAAAAACATGTCCCAACCGTACCATTCGTGAAACATAGAAAGGTCAATTCTAAATGGTACACAACCATTTGTTTGCCACAAATCTTCGGAGAAATAAGGAAAACAAACCGCCAAAGACGGTGACTTTTTGAGCACCCAAAACGTCGATTTGATGAGTCATCCGCCGTATAGTCCCGATTTGGCACCCAATGACTTCTTTCTATTCCCGAACATCAAAAATAAATTGCGAGGTCGACGTTGTTCGACACCTGAAGAAGCAGTTGATGCGTTCAAAATGCATGTTTTGGAGAAACCTCAATCGGAGTGGAAAAAATGCTTCAAAAATTGGTTCACACGCATGCAAAAGTGAATTGATCTTCATGGAGAATATTTTAAAAAACAATAAAGCCATTTTCGATGATAAATATTTGTTTTTGTTCTCTAATCCCGAAATATAAAAGGCAACCCTCGTAAGTGAGAGCGCCAACGGGAATATCACTAGATCCGGCACTGCTCAAGCTCCACGTTACTTTAAACGACCAATCGGACGGCTGTGCGTGACGTTCGCACGCAATTGTTTCTAAAAAAAATATGAATATACTAACCCCGTAAACAAAGGTGCGCAACGATCACTCTCAACTGTCCTTACAGGAATCTTCACATTACTTTTAACAGAGATCAAAATAAAATAGAGTTGAGTCAAGGCATTTAATTAAATAAGAGAAGCGGACGAAATACATGCACAATAGTTAAATGGTTATAATATAACCTGGTAACAAACAAATATCAACATTATTTTAAAAAATAGTTTGAACGAACAATCTAACAAGGTCACGCATAGGTGATCCCACAACAATTATATCTAAGCTAATAACGCCTGAAAAAAGGATACTGCAGAAAGGCCTTGTACACGCAGTATTTTCTTATGCCGCTAAAGTTCTTCGAATACAACAAACAACATATAAACTGATTGCACAAGATTTAACAATTAACGGCGTGCGTCTCAGGCGGCCTCTGCTTTGTAAACTAAATGGAGCAGCTGAAGCGTGGCTAACAAAGGTTTTGAAACTGTACCTTTTTCGATGGAAAATTGGCCCTTCAGGGGGGTGTAAAGCTTGAGTCAGTCCCTGGGTGTAGTGATGGAGTTTTTACAGTTAGAATCCCTCGACACCACTTACTTTTGGCAGATTTTTCAATATTGCGTCATACGACGAAATTTCCCAAATCTGTACTTTAAGCGATATTTTCGGAATTTTTGGTAAACCGAATATTCCCTTTTTCGGAAACGAAAGTAATTACTTGGTAAATTACACTGATTCGGACGCTCGGGGGTAATTTAAGTCTGCGTAATCTTCACGTCGGGAGCTAGAGCCTGACTTCTGTCTTCACCACGCCGAACGTCACAGATTATCGTTTGAGTAAACAGATGCTAAAAATTTTCAAGAAATCATAGTAGCTTTAACGTTGAGAAACTTCACCGAACAATAACTGCATTTGTATTATCATGCTATTCTTTCTGAAGTATAGATTACTTCCCTATCGTGCCGAATTTCCGGTTACAGTCCCAAATTTTTTGCATAAAACCGGTTTACCTATAAAATTTTAATAAAGCATTTCATATTAATCAGCAACAACCGACAGTTTATAAAAATTAAGTTTTAGAATTCTCAGAAATGATTATTATATTTTTTATTATAATCAAACACATGGGCTAATATACTGTAACAAAATGAAATTTTGTAATACATATGCAAAGACTTGTTTTAACACAACTTCAACTTCCGAAAAGTTTCTTGGGAAACAAACCGAAGTTTTCTTATTTCACATATCAACCTGAACCTGCCACGGAAAATAGTGCGAAGGAACTTTATTAGACAGCTACTAATGCGCAAGAAGCAGAAGTAATAAATACGAAAATAAAAGTGGCATATTGCCTCGGAGTAATAAAACACAGAAACGCTCTGGTTTATATTTTTTTACAAAAGAGCTTTCATCAAATGTGTGTCTAAACTGGTATTAAAGTTGCATTCCGACATAGCTGCAAACATCAAACTTCAGTGAATTCATATTTACTTTAGTCAAACATATATTTTGCTGCGTTGTGGCGTGGAACGCACGGATGAACTTGCTGCTCTACTTTCTGACTCAGCAGCCCGTAATTTTTTTATTTTAAAGGAGCTTTTCACTTACGCTGAATTCCTAATGATGCTTGTAAGTACGTATTAAAAATGATGGTAACGAGCAAAGAGCCAAGTTACTCAAATTGAACAGAAAAATCCTTCTTAGAACCTATTTATCTGCTGCCTAGTATTAAAATTTTTAATTAATTGCAGAATTCGTTCTGCCGCTGCTTTTATGCTTTTTTTGTAATCAAAAAGTAAATAGAATAAGCACTTCAAAGAGGTTTAATATATTAATTAAAAACTTTCCTTTCTCGTCCTTTTATAAAAAGTTGTGATTGTCGCAAATGAAAAGTGAATATTTAATTTTGATAAATCTATGTAAGCTGCCTACACTGTCGTACCCAACTTCAACATGACATTTAGAGATTATTAGGCCTACGAGAAGCTTCACAACTAATATTAATTGTACTTAGATAGCGACATTTACGAAGCTTGTTTAGATCTAATTAAAAGGGATTATATCTACTAAAATTCCTAGCAAGAAACTGTATACGAACACAGATCAGAAGAGTACAGCATGTCTACTACATTATTATTTACATAGTTTAGCGCAAATATCGTGTCCGATGAGGTACTGAATTTATGCAAGACAAACTGCATGTAGCCTGGCTAGTACAAGTAGTAAAATAAAAAATAAATGGTGTTGCTGTTTTATAGTTGCATTTGATACTACAGATAATGAAAATATTATAATATTTTTGTCACCCTTAGGAGTAATGATATCTGCATTTTGTGTTGCATAAACGAAATACAAGTTCTGCACGGTACTCTGCATAGAGATTACAAATTCATTACACAATATACAATGTAATGTGTAGCTGATCCGTCGGACCTTCACATATAAAACATCAGTTTTCCATTTTTATGACATTTTATTTCTTGGTATACATATGTATAAGCAATGTCTTTGGGCTTAAATCCGAAAATACTGCAATATCAGTACCAACTGATTTTACCAAAACTTTCAGGAGAATTGTTTGTTTGAAATACACAAATTGTAAATATGCAGTCGTACTTATATAAAAATAATAAACTTCGTATTTTTGTTTGTCGTTAGTAGGGGATTGTAATTAATAGCTACATAAAATATAAATGTATTTAATACTAATACTCTTATCATTTTTGAAACTATTAAAAAAATACGCCTGTATAATGCCTGGTTATCGTTTGAGGTAATGAGAAATTAATGTATACTAAAAATCTAAGGGTTCAACTATGCAGTGTCATCAGTGTGTGTTCAGTTTATTGCTATTTAATACCAATATTGCACTAAAGTGGCCCAGTCATCCACTATTGAGAATTACCAGCATATTAAATAATGGATTCGAGAACAAGCTACAGACAGTTATTGCTTTCTTTCACGTCAAAAAAGCTTTCGACAGAGTCTGGAGCCAAGATCTGTTACATCTTCTTCTTGTAGACCTTCTCAGGTTTCAGAGGTTGGTTATCACTTGGTTAAACATCTCTCGATCTTCAGCTACTCAAAGCAGTTTTAAAGCCGTTATTCCTGTCCAGTTTCGTATGTTGCGGAGCCAAGATAATCTTTTTCTTCCCACACTTCTCTTTCCATGTATCCTTCCTTTAATTATCGTTTGTAGTAATTTATATTTTTCGTTTCTTAGAATATGTCCGAAGTAGGCAGTTTGTCTTCTTTTAATCGTACTCATTAGTTCTTTTTCATTGCCTATTCTCCTTAATACCTCTTCATTGGTTATTCGCTCTACCCAGGAAATTTTTAGAATTCGCCCTTACTCATGATTGCTTTTTTCAGCGTCCGAGCCTCCATACCATACTGTATTGTAGACCAAACGTAACACTTAACAAATTTTGTTTTTAGAGCGTGATGCAGGTGATTGTTGCAAAGCATAGATTTATACTTGAGGAATGTGTTTCTTGCTACCTCTATTCTAATTTTAATTTCTTCATCAGGATTTAGGTCGGGTTTTTATCTGTTACATAAGTACTAAGTAAGTAACTAAATTCTAAACTAATAGAATCTCAGCAAACTGCAGTCGATGTACCTCAGGGGTCAGTTTTGGGACCAACTCTGTACAATCTTTTAGTTCATGACATACCAATTCCCAACAATGTAGAAATAACGATGTTCGCAGACGATACAGCATTCCCAGCTCAAAACTCCAACTTGCTAATAGCAGTAAGAGATCTGCAAGCAGCGATAGATGTCTTCCAGTCGTGGTGCAAAAAATGGAGACTCATATTGATCACTGATAAATGCCAAGCTAAGATTTTCACACTCAGACGTCCATCCAATCCTGATCTCCTTGTTATCAATAACAAATGCATAGAATGGAACCCAAACGATAGAGCCGTTAAATATCTAGGGCTGTATCTTGATAAACGCCTGGCGAGGGGTAACCACATTAACCAAAAACTTAACGAGGGTTATGCCCGACTGTCCCTACTATATCCGCTTTTAAACAGAAAAACACTGTTAAACATTTCTTGTTCAATGTTACTGTATAAATCTCTTATTAAGCCTATAATAAAGTATGGATCAGTGATTTGGGAATCAACAAACAAAACGAATATTAAAAAAATTCAAACTCTACAAAATAAAATTCTCTGAATAACTGGTTTGTTAGAAATATTTAACTTCACCGGGAGCTTAACACTGCAACCATCGAAGAGCATATAAGGCAGCTATCCACAATCCACATCTTCCTTCAACAACATCAATTCATACAGCGGTGCGCTCCACTTCGGACTGTGCACTCGTATTCCACCAGAAAACAGAATACTTAAACGATCCGTACCTACAGATCTTCTTCCCAACATATGAGTTAACTAATGTTACATATGCAAGTTGAGAGTCTTGTTCTATTAATGTGAACAATTATATCATATATTATGTAACAAAGGTAACTACTGCAACTAGGGTTTCAATCCCTTAATGTAACTTTCTATGTATCACTTTTATATGGTTATATCACCTATACGAGAGCTTCGAAGGAAGTTGCATATTTCGTCAGATACAATAACTGGTTCATAAAATGTATTTAGATTGTAACAGTATACAGATTTTACAGAAACAATATTTCACAGCTATTTGCGGAAAGAAGTTATTTATTATACAATCGAGGAAAAGAAAAAATGAAATTGTTTACGCGGTTGAATAGAGAACTGCGAGGTTTCAATTTGGTGTATCACATATAAGGCGGCTTTATCTAAAAAATTGCTTCTTTCAACACCCACGTTCAAATTCAACAAAAAAGTTATTATAAGTTCCAGCCGTAACACAAATATTTGGCTTGGATGGTATTTGGGTTCACAAAATGTTGTTAGTTTGCAACCTCTAATTTACAACGTCTAAAAAAATAATTAAATTCGATCTTAATCCAGGGTACATTTGAAGCGGCTGGATCAGCTCCCTGTGACATTTGCTAGGAACAACTACCTAAGTGATGTACTATTATACTTTGTAAATTATTTATTTATTGATGTAATTCCACTTAAAATGTAATTCAGTTGCCATCATGTGTTAAGGTCGACCTTATGGGCGGCGCATAAAAACTACTGAATTTTAAATTAAAGAATAGGGTTGCAGTGCTCCTGCACATTTATACAGTTCCTGGGTAAACAAACAATGTATGCGATCAGAACTCATTGGGGACGACAGGCAAGTGATATGCAACAGACAATAAAACACAGACTTACTGATTTGTCAATAAATATTGGGCGGTTGTACCCACCGGGGATCCTCCAGCCCCCTACCCATGGAATAGAATACGTAAGCTCGTCTGTCGACTAGCTGCGCTGGCAGCAGCCACTCGTAATTATAGATTAATTACCACAATTATACATATCTTGTAGTGCACCATTCGAAAGGGAACCAGGCAAATATACTACGTCCAGCCAGTCACTCTGTTACTCACAGGAGTCGCGGGGAGGGGCATACCCCTTCAGCCTCACAAGAGAATGGGAGAGTAATTCGACGTAGATGCATTTTCCCTATCACCTCTGCCAACTGACTACCTCCCGAATGATTGCTATGTAAATAAAGATTAAGCATGCCACACACATTATGTACTCATATAGCTACTTATATTCACTACGCTCCTACTTCTAACAACTACGTATATAGACGCAACAATAACAGGACCCAGCGCTTATATACCACATGTAATAACCAGTAGATAATACGAAATCATTCGGATATACACATATAACACTTCATGGCATATAACCCATAACCTGGTGAATGACGCCACTGTTTATATTAGCTGACATTGTCATTGCAACCCAGCTTTATATATAAATCATAAGTGGCAACACTAAATTCGCACCTTGCCTCAATTTAGACGATAATCGCATGGCAATCAGTTAGTAGGTTCGCAAACGCTACTAATTAGTCATTACGTCAAAGATATGCAAGTTTACGCGTAGCTACCAACAACACTGTCGTCGGTAGACTGCCATTTGCAACCCTTCTTAACACTCTGCCACGCCTTGTTTCTTTCTCATATTTTAAGAAACACTTGCCTATCCGGCCTCTCGTGTAAGCCTTTATAATCCTTGTCGGCTGTTATAGAGCCGGCAGTAGCTAAGTATACTTCTACAAATATTTTTTTGTTGAGCCTACATTTAAGTAATATTCATGACAGGCAAAAACCGTTGCCTAACACATGGAATGATTGTATCGTTCCATATTTTCATTTAAGCACGTTGTTTAGCAACTAGAGAACGCTCGAAAACGAAAATATAAATTAGAGCAGGCCGTGAACGTAAAAATATATGTCGTAACTCCAGAGTTATGTAGTGTGTTTCGTGTGACTAATTTCTTGCTATTCCTGAGTAAACTAAGCAAGATTTTGTAAGGAAATGTAACAACGCAACAACACTTGATAATACAAAGTTTGTTTTTTACCCCATGGCTATCGTTCGCATTTGTGCCGGCGCCCGCAGTATATATTGTATTATTTCGTGTGGTTGAAATGTTGCTTAATAAGTTGAACGCTTTCTTTAAATTTTTATTTAACATTTCTCATACACATCAGAAACTTCAAAATGTCAGATCTCAAAAACGAATCAACAGAATTACACAACATTTTGAGATTGTATAAATTGTAGAACAACCTGTTAATAGAACACTCGACATCCCTTGTTATTTAAAACTTTCAGATTAGTGGTGTTAAAGGTTAGGGGATGAAGTACGAGTACGATGTACGTATGTACATGTTAAAAGATGTCCCCTGCAAACTATTGTTGACCTGTCTCGCCGATTTTATTTTAATTTTTTAATTTGAGAAATTATTTAGGGTAGACCGTTTCAGTCGGGACACCCTGTATATTAGACACACCCACATACCCTGTATTGAAAAAATTAAATCTGTGTCTTTTAGGCTTAAACTGGTAAACGACACCACATATTTTGTTTGTCTAAAGTACTCGTTGTATAAAACTGAATTACCGTTACTAAGAAATCTTTTCCCTGTAGTTGGTAATAACTGGCCCACAATTTAAACAAAACTTCCTAGATAGCGCGACAAACTATGTGATGCTTCTCTGATAGAGATTTTGTCAATACTTAATACGTGTATGTACTACAGGCCTTTAATAGTGAGATCCATCGTTCTAAAAAATTGGCAGAATTTCTACAGCACGATATAAATATGTATGTCAATAGTTAATGAAACACACTGTGTAAACACAATACACAATTTGTAAGTAATAAAATACAAAGGTAAAGAACGCTCTGCACTGGCATTAAAACCAGCCCAGGAGACGACTCTTATTCACACGCAATGCTCAGCGGTCTCTCACTAGACTTATCATTCGGCAATTCTCAGGGGGTGCTATAGGCTTGTGACTCAACAATACAACTCACAACATGGTACTCAGAGGCCTTCAACCTTGTCACTCCGCAATGCTCAGCGGTCTCTCACTAGACTTGTCATTCGGCAGTGCTCAGGAGGTACTATAGGCTTGTTACCGACAACATGGTACTCAGAGTCCAACAACCTTGTCACTCCCCAATGCTCAGCGGTCTCAAACTAGACTTGTCATGCGTCAGTGCTCAGGGGGTACTATAGGCTTGTTACCCAGCAATATCAACAGCCGTCACTTCTGTCAAACTTTCACAACAATTCAAACAGAAATCACATTCTGCTACACAATACAAACAGCAATTGCATTCTGGCGAACTCCACACCAAGAAAAACAGAAATCACAGTTTGGCAAAATACAACAATACAAACAGAAATACATTCTGTTAACATCCAAACAATACAGTACAACATAGTAATCATCACCTTCTAGCAAAATACCACAACAATACAAACATAAATCACAAGCTCGCAAAATCCCACAACACAAACAGAAATCACAACCCGTCAAAATCCACAGCAATACAAACACCAATCACCTTCAAGCAAAATATCACAATAAAAATTGTAAAGCCTTCAATCAGCAAGGCTGCTATACTTTAATAAACATTAGCGAGTACTTACCAGACAAACAATTAAAAATAAGAAAAAACATAAAATTATACGATACGTTCTGAGGGCGAATATTTGGTGGTGCAAGCGACATCGTTGGCGCTCGTGTTGTCAGTTTTAGGAAAATAATTTGACCGCAGGCAAAGACAGTCATTTGTGAAAAGGTATCGGCGACATGAAGGATTCTCCAATTCGCACAAATCAGTAGTATTTAGTATCAGATTGTATTTGTTTCCACATAATACTGTACCCAATCTGGGAATCATAACCAGACATGCGAGTGGCATAAATCATTTTTATTGAATATTATTAGCAGTACTGAGGCCCATCTGAGGGTTAATTGTAATTTGTGCAACACGCTCAACCGTTCTGACTTAACACTTTCAATTCTTACGAACACTTTCAATTGTTAATATGTGCCCTAAAGATGCACTACCAAATTTGGAGGCTCGATAATTCAACTTTTACAATGGAAGATAACACAGCTTTCTGTAATTATTAAGCAAACATACACTTGACCGGAAAACAACTGGGGATATTTCGTTTCCCAATCTCTTCTTTCGGGCTAGTACCCATCAAACCAACTTTTAGCGTCCATTTTTTTTTAACTTTCCAGCTTGAGCTATTTGTATTCTCCGGAAAAGCATGGAAATTCTTCCCGAAATTGTGGCGCCGCAACATTCTCTCTTCTTTACATCCCACATAATATTTCATGCAAACATGCGTAAACGTCGGTTTTCAATTATAAAAGCATTCTTTGTTTGTTCCATCTTTTTAACACTTAACTACCGTATAAAACATGAGCCAATCCCACTTCTGATGTCACTAGTTAATGAAACACACTGTGTAAACGCAATACACAATTTGTAATTAATAAAATACAAAGGTAAAGAACGCTCTGCACTGGCATTCAAACCAGCCCAGGAGACCGCTCTTGCCCGCACGCCGCAAGAGCTACATTCTGAATAATATTCTTTTACTAAAATATCAAAAAACGCTTCGATATTTCGGGCAAGCCGTCTCGCAGACCATTTATGGGCATAATTTATTAAGTATGTAATGTGATACGTTCCTTGGACTTCATAATTCCAAGAATCAGGCCGAAATCTTTTGTTATTGACTTTGCGCTAACATGTATAATTTTGCGGTATATTTTACGTTCCGTTTCGTCTAGGGTCTTAGTAATTTACTGACTAATCATCTTGTAACTCTATATGTCTATACTGTGCAGCCGAAGTACGCTGTTTACTGGCGAATTCTTCAAATCTATTATCCTGTGGCGTGCTGGAACATTTTGAGACAATTTATGGTAGTAGATAATAATAACAATAAAAAAAAGACTTATTAGATAACATAGAGGGTGTATCAGAAATAGATACAAATATTTAAACCAGTAATAGATTGGCTGAAGTAGAATTCAATGGTACTATTCATTTTTCAAAAATCATTAAGTTTACTTTTTAAATAAAAAATAAAATAATATTTTGTTTGAGAACTGTGCTAATGATACATAGAAAATGCATTTAAGCTGTAGAAGGTTATTACCTAATTGTAAAGTAAATTCAAAGTGGCAAACACGTAAAAACTTGTCTGGCTTGTGATAAAAACAATAGACTGAATACAAATTACTGACCTACCTAATAGTATTGGTTTGTGGCAGGCGATAAGCAATTTTTTGCACTTCTATCTTACTCTCCTTTGCATAACATGTCTTTGAACTCAAATTTTTGTTATTATCCTGCGGTACTCAAACAATTTTGGGTCAAATTTTCAATTATTATTTTCTCATATCTTAAGGGTCCCATTGCCAAAGAAATGTTTTTTCTAGTTTGTATATATTGTAATCTACCATCGGATTTAATATTTGTACCTATTTCTGATACACCCTTATATCGATGTGGATAGTCAACATTTACAATATCTAATAAACACAAGGTAATAAAAATCCGAAATCAAAATAATACACCAATAAAATAAATCAATCACGACGGAATAGTAAAAAATGGTGTTCCGACCAGTTCTGATTACAAAATGCTGTAAACCGCTGTCTCGGCAGGTAATCGACTACAAACATAACTTGTAAACAAACTATATGAAAGCAAATGGGAAAGTTGATACTTCACAAACCTACGAAGAAAAAGCAATCTTATGTATAAAAACTGTTTAAATTAAAGTTACATTTCTGCTACTAAAGTCTAAACAATATATTTCATAGCAGAATAACAAAGACTTACAAATTCTTCCTTTACTGCGGGAAAAACCAGATAAAACTCGCAGTCAGTAGTTTCTGTATGCTTAAATATTGTTGCGAATTAAGTTTAACGAAACTTGATAATTAAAAAATATAAAATTTATTTTATCAAGTACGGAGTTACATGTATGAACAGTATAACAGTATAACTAACAAACTAATATAACTGACTTAAAAATACGGTTACATCGCTTATATAGACTTATTATCTAAACGTTTACACATTGCGTCCTGCACACATGAATATACAAGGGGTAGATTCATGCAGTTGGTTTCTTTGAATATACGATAATATTTGGATGTTGACATCCTGTGGAAGTTTATGTCTCAATTAACCATAATACAGAGCATAGTAAGTGTGTACATAACTTGCGTTAAAATTAGTTTTTCGTTATTAGTTGCGCCTGAAAACAGTGCATTACATCAAAGAGCAACAAGTATTTATAATTTCTGGCCTGCGCTGCCGTAAACATGAGATAAACTTTGTTAATTCCGCAGTTTTTCTACGCTTAACTTTTAATGCATTGATTTCCGTTATTAGTTGTTTCTGAAAATAGTGTATTGCATCAAAAAACAACAACTATTTACATACTATCCCTTCACTGCCGGGGAAACATGAAATTGCTAGTTCGATGTTTCTTATACGCTTAAATTTTAATGCATTAAAATACGCTCTTCGATATTAATTTCGGTTGAGACGAGTATAATGCATCAAAGAGAACCAAGTACAGTGCACGCCCCTTAAGGTGATCGCATCGAGATTCGGGGTTTTTGATAACAATGACTGACTGATAGTAATAAACTGTCAAACCATGCTCTTGTTGCATTAAAATTTTCTTTTCCGTTTTAGTATTTTTGCAAATTTTTCCACTTTCTGGCACACTTACGGACCATCTTTACGTGCATCATGTTCACGGACATTTGCTAACCAAAGTTTCAATGCAGATTCCACTTGATCAACATTCCCATTGCGATTTCTTTTAGTGTTTAAATTGTCTTCTTTCGTTGCAGCGTTTTCCACTTTAACACGTTTTTTTTTTATTTTACACAGTAATGTTTCTTTGTGCTGCTGCATTCCCTTGACTTATTTTCAACAGCTTATCTCTTCTAAACTGTTAATAGTTTTCTTTTAATCTGGGATCACGTCTCATTTTTACGTCAACTATTAAGGATTAAATTAGAACTGAGTTAGCTGCTGCCAACCAGTTTACAAGCTCTTAGCGAGAGAGATGAAGAAGTTCGATACCACTCACGCTTGAAAATACAGACAAAAGAAAATGGATGCAAACAAGGATATTGCTCGTGGAAAAACATCATCCTAAGAAAAAAGAGATAACATAATTCGAAGTCATAATTACTAGAAACGATGTTTTTCGTGTACGAAACGTCCGGTCCGTTCTGCGCGAAAGCGATAACAATACCCGAATAATAACACTATCCGTGATTCCAACAGGCAGCGTGGATTGCATTTAGAAATCTCTCTGCACCGCAGGAGAAATGATTAAAACTTGTTAATCCAGAAATTTTAGTACACCAAAATTTTATTACATTGAAACACACTATTCGTTATTAAGGGGCTACTAAAGTAACTCAAAATAAACTAAAGTTAGCGCTTTCTACTGACACTGCAGCACACAACATATCCAAGACTGAAATAATGTATATAATTATTAAAAAAATCATAAACACTTGTGATAAAAAATTGCCAAAGGTAGTACAATAAAACGAAAAAATCAAACTACTTTTACGACATATGAGAAATTAATTAGTGATTTTTTCACTTTACAATAAACTGTCATCCTTTAAGAACAAAATGCACGCAACCCCAATCTCAAGATTTATTTAATTTTCTTATTAATAGAACACGTCAAAGACTGTTGCCTATTTATTTGATCGTATATTGTACGTAATGCCTTTTATATTGGCGGTAGTTAACTTTCCAGTGTTCAGGTAGACGGCCCTAAGCATTATGGCGAGCAGGAACATGAATATACTAGTTTTACGACGTAGAAAGTTACATTTATGTTTTGTAGCCTGGTTGCTGTAGGACGCTCTTAATTGCTGTTGAAAATACTGTATTACATAACGGAGCAACAAATGTTTACCTAATCTCCCTGCACTATAGTAAAAGACTTATTAATTCCTTAATTTTTCTACGTTTCAATTTTATTGCGTTAAAATGCTATTTCCGATATTAATTGTGCCTGACACGTGTATTGCATTAAGGAGCAACAAGTATTCAGGAACGTGCCATGCACTGCACCAAAAATAAGATAAAACTCGTTACTCCGTACTTTAGGTACGCTTAAGAATTATTGGATTACAATACGTTTACTTGGTATTAATTACCGGTGAAAATAGGATATTGTGCTAGAGAGTATCAAGTATTCAAAAAGCCGACCATACAATTACATTTTGTGATACCAGATAGAAAAGTTCATATGAACGCAGGGAGAGCTCCATAATGAAGTAGCCGATTTATATCACCTGTGCGAATCGGTTGTAAATCGACTCAATATTTCGATGATTAGTATTAAAAAAAAACAACAAATAGAGCTATGAATTTTAATATTTACACTATCCAAAAAAATAAATGTATAACAATACGGAACAATAAAAAAACTATTATCAAGATCGGCCAAAAAAATGCTTGTACCCCATGAAAAGTGTTTGTGCGTACTTAATGTTATAAGCCCTTTAAGCAACTAGTCAGTTTACCATCCAAGTGCAGGTACTTAAAAACGCCGTCAAAGGATTTTATCCATCCGCACTTCCTGCCTGTTCTTCCCACTGGAAAATTCCACTTGCTATTTCTAAGAACACAAACATCCCGGCCCCCTTGAAATTCCTAGCTTTCAACAGCTATAAATAAGAATGTAATCCAAAACAATAGACACCACATAGTAAATATTATGCTACAAAATACAATTAAAAAACCTTAAAATCCTAATTACACTTATAAAACACCTAATGCATACCTTACTAATCACTATAAGTTCTTATTATAAACTAAAACTTCAGTTCTCCACTGGTAAAATGCATAATTTATTAACCGCCCGTTTTAGAATGTTTTGGAAGTAGGAACTGTGGCAGTTCGAACAACCCCGTCACTTCCTGGATGCACCTCCTCAATGCGGCCCATAATTCAAACATGTGGAGGAACGTTGTCTTTCTGGATGATCACTAATTGCTTAGGTCGTAATTGTTCTCCCTTGGTTGCCTTCCATCTTCTTCGTTGCTGCAGATGAGGTACTCCTTGTGCCACCGGTTCCAAAAGTGCTGTTTGATTTGCTCAATCTTTTGCCAATGCGACAGGCGATTTACAGGAATTGAACCAATGTTTGTTTCCACAACTTCTACTAGAGAGTCTCCAATCAAAAATGAGCAGGAGTCAAACAGGATAAATCGTTAGGATCATTGGCAACTGAGATTATAGGTCTTGAATTTAAAACAGCTTCTATTTGAGTTAATAACACTGGCCAACAATTGAAATATTTTTTCTGCTGATTATGATCTGACACTTGTCATTAACTAATGCTAGCACACTGATTTCAAATACCAAACCCATTTTTCCCTATCACGTCAAGTTTTCCCTCTATGGCATTCCCTTTCAGCCCATTTGCAAAATCGTGAAAATCGTTAACAAAATGTTAATGCTTAAATTGTTCAAATAGTTGAAAGACAATGAAAATACATTTAGGTCATTAGCAAAATACTCATCCCTGATAACACTTAAGTTCTTCAAACAAAGCACTCCAAATATCCTCAAGTAATACCCATTAAGTTAACGTATTAGGGTTTAATGGGATTTTCGTTAGAAAGTTTTAATGACTTTAGGTCTGTTTAAAAGTACATAGGAATGATACTAAATTGTTAGTTGAATGTTAGTCGGCGGTGAAGAATGCCTACTACTCGAAAATGTGTCAATAGTGCAAATTCCTTCTGCTACATTTGTGGCAGCTTCACTGTTCCCAATCAAAGGACAAATATCAGTGATTTCGTTAAGAAGGTGGACTTGGCTTACTTTGTCGTACAATTAGGAGAGCAAAACAAGTCGTGGGTTCCACATAAAGTGTGTAAGCCATGTGTGGAAAATTTACGACAGTGAAGCAAGGGAAAACGCCAAAAATTAGCTTTTGGAATTCCAATGATTTGGCTTGAACCGAAAAACCACGTAGAGGATTGCTATTTTTGTTTAGTTCAGACTTCCGGTTATACTAAGAAGAATAAGAATAGAATTGTGTATCCAAATCTCGATTCAGCAATTCGACCAGTGCCTCATTCCGACGAAATACCTGTACCAGTGTATGAAGGGCTTCCTTCACTTGAAGACGAGGATGATCAGGATATGCCAGATTGTCTTGAGGAGGAAGACGAGGATGTTGATTTTGACAATGAAGATTTAATTTCTAATTCTGGACCGCAACTTTTTACTCAAGTGGAATTGAACGACTTAGTAAGATCTTTGGGTCTATCAAAGGAATCATCGGAACTGCTAGCTTCAAAATTAAATGAAAAAAACTCGAGCAAGGTACGAAGATAACTTTTTATCGTAGCAGGGAAAGTGATCTTGTACAATACTTTAAACACGAGTGTGGGTTTGTTTACTGTAACAATGTATCAGGTTTGTTAAATGCAATGGGTGTTGTACATCACCCAAATGAGTGGCATTTATTTATTAACGGTTCAAGCAGAAGTCTAAAGTGTGTCTTACTTCACAATGGTTCAATTCCTGGCTATTCAGTCCACCTAAAGGAAACATTTGAAGACATTGAAAAGGTTCTGAAGTTATTAAAATATACAGACCATAACTGGACCATATGTGTAGATCTTAAAATGGTAAACTTTTTACTTGGCTTTCAAAGAGAGTACACAAAGTTTCCGCGTTTTCTGTGCCTCTGGGATAGTCGCGCTACAGACAAGCACTTTAGTCAGAAACATTGGCCGCTTAGAATGTCCTTAGATGTTGGAGAAAAGAATGTTATAAGTCAACCTTTAGTCGACAGAGAAAAATCCTTTTTCCACCTCTCCACATTAAATTAGGTCTTATGAAGCAGTATGTTAAAGCTCTAGATCTACAAGGCGACTGTTTCCAATAAATATGTAGAAAATTTCCACGACTAAGTTATGAAAAAATTAAAGCCGGTCTATTTGACGGACCGCAAATTAGGACTTTAATGAGAGACCCACATTTCATCAACTCTATGAAGGAAATCGAGAGAGAAGCCGGACTTCATTCACGTTGGTTGTGAACAATTTTCTTGGAAACAAAAAAGTGTACAATTACAAAGATTTAGTGGAAACAATGCTTGAAAGTTTCCACGCCTGGGTTGCAACATGAGCATAAAAGTTCATTTCCTAGATGATCATCTTGATAGATTTCCCGAGAATTTAGGAGCTGTAAGCGATGAACAAGGCGAAAGATTTCATCAAGATTTAAAAACTATGGAAGATCGGTACCAAGGAAGATGGGATCCTCACATGATGGCCGACTGTCGGAGTGTTCAGAGGGACTGCCAAAATAGAAGACACAACAGAAAGTGCTACAAGCGAAAATTTATTCCGTGAAACCCATGTGTAAAATTGTCATTTTTTACAAATGCTCTTGTAATTTTCAATAAATATTGTGTAAATAATTAATTTATGTATGTATCTAATTGCTGCATTTAAATAAATAAATAAATTATTGTAGTTTTGTACTCCATTTATATCGTATCACTTCTTAACAACTTAACCGCTTTTGGTGATTCTTGAAACAGCAGGGTATGGTATAGAGCTATTTGACGTGATACGCAAAAACCAATTTGATTTTCGGATTCAACACACCCAAATTAATAAAAGACAAGCCTCAGATAAAAGTCAGCAAAAATTGTGTTGGCCAGTGTAATCTATACCTACATTTCGTCAAACCGACCGGCAACACGTTTTAAATGCATTTTGGTGGATTTTACTGCGGATTCCCATAAACTCCCAAAATGCTTCAGTTGACAGATCACTGACCAATTCGATATGTACCGCCTTTGTAGAAAAGCAAACAAATATTGCCCCATATGCCTTTGATAATTTCGCAGATTTGCGTTCCGATTCCTTTATAAGAAAAGGACCACAATAATCTATTCCGCAATTTATAAATGGTCTAACTTGTTGTAATCTGCTACTCGGTAAGTCGCCCATAATATGCTGAACCGAAACAGGTCTTGCCTTAAAACATTTCAAACAATTTCTAATAATCTTCTTAATAGTATTTAACCGTAGTATTGGCCAGTATTTATTTCTAATTGCTGCTAATGTAGCGTGAACCCTGCGTGCAATTGTTGCTGATGCTCAAGTTGAATCAATAATTTTGTATAATTATACATTTTTGGTAACACAATAAGATGCTTCATAGAAAAATGTAAATTTTAATTTCGCAGACGACTCCCACCCCGTGTCCTTCTATTGTCTTCCAAGAAAGAATTTAAACATAACAGTTTGCTCGTATTACTTAATTTGTTGTTGCGTAGCGCCTGTAGTTCATTATTAAATTCATAAGATTGCACCGATTTTATTAAACAGTTTCTTGCGCATGGAATTTCTTCGGCAATAAATTATTTTCCGGTAGTTCAATTTTCATTAAGACACAAATAATTATTTTTAAATTCTAAACAAAATCCTACAACTCGTATGAGTTTCGTTACGCTGCTGTATTTGCTGAAGAAGTAAAATTTGGGTTGTGTGGTTAGCAGATTGGAAACCACCATTCGCTTTTAAGGAATGTCACTGTAATGAATTCTTAAATAATACATTAGCTATGTGTTGTATTCGTCCTTTAGCCAAACGGGTCCATCCCTCAAAATTATTTTTGCCCTAATTATTACTGGGCCTACTATTCCTAATAGATCGAACTATTCTCAATAAAAATTGCTTCTCTGTAACACGTGTGCTTGTTAGACGTGGTACAGCGTATTGCAAGACGTCGAAATTAGAGTACCATTTCAATTCTAACGTTTTATTAATTTCGGTTTCGTCCAAAGTGAATATGGATGGGTCAATTAACGAGTCGGGTAAATCGTTTAGTAGGTCTCGACAATTGGATGCCCATTTTCCTAACGAAAATCCTCTAGCAAGAAGGGCCATTGTTTCATTTCGTACTTTTATCGCGTTGATCTTTGTGTTCGCTCCAGTTACGAAGTCATCTATATAAAAGTCCCTGAATACTATTTTCGAACCAACTAAATAATTATATTCTTCTTCTATAGCTAATTGTTGTAACGACTTGATAGTCAAAGACGATGCAGGTGCGGTCCCGTATGTGACTGTTTGTAGTTCGTAAGTACTTACATGTTCGCTTAAATCATCACACCATTAACATTTTTTGCAATTGAGAATGTTTTTGTCTATTAATACCTGTCTGTACATTTTTTCGAAGTCTGCCGTCAATACATATTTAAAGGTTCTAAAACGCATAACTATTGAGAATAAATCTTGTTGCAACGCAGGGCCAAACATTAATGTATCATTGAGGGAAATCCCCGTTGAAGATTTTGCAGATCCGTCGAATAAAACCCTTAATCTTGTAGTGGTACTTGATTCCTTCAGTACGGCATGATGTGGCAAATTAAAATAAGCAATAGTCTTGTTACGATTATCTTTTTCATTGTTAATTAATTTCATGTGCCCCAGATTTATGTATTCCTTAACAAACCACGTATAATCGCTTTCTATCTCAGGTTGACGATTTACTTCTCATTTCAGTGCGAAATGTCTTTATAGTGGTCTGTTTTAAATCACCTATTTGATCTAAATGGTTCTAGACAGGTAATTGAACTACAACACGCCCCTCTTTAGTTCTGTAGCAGCTGCCCTTGTTGCAAATTTAATAATAATTTTTCTGCTTTGCGTTCTCTACGATAATACGTATTTTCAAAATTTTCCCATTTCGTTTCATGCTATACCGCATTTTCATCCAACATTTCAATTTGAACTGGACCTTCGTCAAATTGTTGCCATTAATTAAGTAATCTTGTTTTTCGTGCGTGTATCTCAGTTTCGTTGAAATGTTCTTGTGTTACGGAATTAAAATACGATTCTAGTCTAGTAACTGAGCCTTCTATACTACCACGTTTAATATGTAACCATTTGAGTTTATCACCAACTTTAGGTGCCATTGTACTTGATATAAGCCATTAGGGAATGGAGTATGATTAATTTACTAGGATGTAATTGGAGACTCACCTTACTGATGCGCTGCTCCCCGAATGTTGCTTTCCGATCTTGAAACCAATGATTATTGCGATGCCACCGTCCAAAATATTTGTTATTGTTCCTAAATGATATTGACGAACCACTATTGCAGACTCTTCAATCCGGTTCGAAGGACCATGTGCAAATCAGTTATAAATCGACTCATTATTTCAGTGATTAGTAGAAAAAAAACAACAACAAATAGAGCTATGATTTTAATATTTGCACTACTTAAAGAAATAAATTTATAACAATAACGAAGAACAAAAAAAACTATTTTTTGGATAGGCCAAAAAAATGTTTGTAGCCGATGAAAAATGTTTGTGAGTACTTAATGTTACAAGCCCTTTAAACAACTGGTCATTTTACCCTCCAAGTGCAGGTATTTAAAAACGCCGTCAAAAGATTTTACCACCCCGCAGTTCCTGCCTGTTGTTCCCACTGGTAAATTCCACTTGCTATTTCTAAGAACACAAACATTACCATTTATAATATAATGAAACAAAAACCAATATCTCGACATCATGCTAATATCGGAAGCCCATTTTACAAACAGAAGCTACATAAGAATACCAGGGTACATGTTATACGTAACACAAACACCCGGATAACGGAGCTCATGCAGGTACAGCACTCATCGTTAAAAATTCCATCAAGCATTATGAACTGGAGGAATATAAAAAAGACCACATTCAAGCTACAACCATAATAGTAGAAGACTGGAGAGGGCCCCTAGTAATCTCTGCAACATACTGCCCGCCGCGTCACAATAATAAGCAGGAACATTATGAACACTACTTTCAAACTGTGGGCGCCAGATTTATATCAGCCGGTGACTTCAATGCCAAACACGTGCAATGGGGATCAAGGTTAACAACGACCAAAGGAAGGGAGCTATTTAAAGCAATAAAGAACAAAGGGTTGCAACATATGTCCACTTGTGAGCCAACGTACTGGCATCGGACCCAAATAAACTGCCCGACTTGCTCGACTTCTGTGTAGTTAAAGGTATCAATCTCAACTATCTAAAAGTTGAATCCTGCCTTGATTTATCAGCCGATCATTCGTCGATATAATCACACTAAATAGGAACGCATGTGCTAATTAGCGAAAAAGCACCTACCCTGAGCAATAAACGTACCAACTGGGATCTAATCAGAGATATAATTTCGTTAAAAACAGAGGAAGAGCTGACTTTAGCAGGAGAACAATTCAACCTCGTCGTTCAGCAAGCCGCCTGGCAGGCAACCCCAAACAGAACACAGTACGTAGCAAACAAAGATTGCACAGTAATCGTGAAACAAAAATCGCTGAAAAGCGTGGACTCCGTAGGCAATGGCAAACAACAAGGCACCCAGCTGATAAACGCAGGCTAAACCAAGCAACAGTAGACCTTAAAGAACTACTTACTAACATTAGAAACAATTCAGTGCAAAACTACCTGAAACATCTAACACCCATGGAAGCAACTGAGTACTCGATCTGGAAGGCAACTAGAAGGATAAAACAACCACAGCGGCATAAATCACCAATTCGCTCGGACAATGGAAATTCGGCCGGAAGTGACCAAAACAAGGCGATAGTTTTCGCAAATCATTTAATCAAAGTGTTTACTCCATTTGAGTCTGAAATTTCCAATGAAGAAGGACAAGAAATCCAACAGCACTTAGAATCACTCTTCCAGATGTGCCTTCCAGTAAAGCAGTTCACTATAAATAAAACCAAATTAGACATCATCAACAATTTGAATCCAAAGAAAGCACCCGGATACGATTTGATCATCGGAAAGGTTTTACAAGCACTCCCGGACAAGGGTTTTAGATTTCTAACCTATCTATTTAATGCATTGCTAAGACTGCGATACTTCCCACTACAATGGAAAGTTGGTACAATCATCTTAATACCCAAACCGGGTAAACCCAAAGAAATCGCATCATCCTACCGACCAATATGCCGATATTATCTAGGTCTACGAAAAAAAAGCTACTAAAAAGGATAACACCGATACTTCTAGCAGACAACCTAATACCAGACCACCAATTTGGCCTCAGAAAACAACACGCCACAATCGAACAAATCCACAGAGCCGTAAACAAACTCATAAAAGATTTCGAAGATAAAAGGTATTGTTCAGCTATATTTATTGATGTCTCTCAAGCTTTCGATAAGGTATGGCATGATGGACAATTTGTAACGGTATTTTAGCCTAGGTTGTTCGCAACCCATTTCTCACTGGGCTCAGGAGTGCTCTAATTCGCGCTTCCCTCACTTTCTCGGCATATAGGTACAGCGCGTGTTGACTTTTGGAAAAACAGGATTTCCGGTCGGACATCTTTGCGTCTGGCAGAAGTGAACGGATCGTTGCAATAGATTTTTCTCGCTAAAGTGTATTCCACTTTGAGTTCATCTCGATTTTTTGAGGAAATCTAAAGTTATAACGTGATCTTTAGTAGATTGTTGAATTTACATTATTGGCATTTTTTGTCGCTTTGTTCAACGTTTCGATTCTAGTGTAATTTTTGTCGGGTCGATCGGAGTTACCGATTGGTAATTTTTTCCATTTTGTAAAATTATGGATGGCCTAACATTTTCCTAATATTCGAATATAGACAATTTGGGGAAGACGAGATTTTGCCGAAGTTCTCTGCACTTTCAATGGTTGTATCGGCTGCGTGCGAGAAACAGCATTCGAATTCAAACCAGTCGCCTGCAAGTGAAACAGGTGCCGGACACGAGGCCGTTCTAGAAGGTTCCATTCCGGATCAAACAAGGAAAGTGCTTAATAATTTTAATTTTGATGATTTTGGAGTCGATGTAATTATTCCTTGTTTATGTGTAAAAATTTCTTTATATTACGGGGTTGATAAACTGGATTGTAATTGCATAGGGTTTTGTTTTGAATTAGATTTACAGCTCAATACAGTGTTATCTTAGCGTGTATAAGTATTAGCGTACATAATCACGGGAGTTTCACTTGATATACAGAGTAAGTCAACCTGAGAGGTAATAGTGCGTTTTATTCGGGTTTTACGGCGATTTTTGATTTCTTATATGCGCTGTAGATCTTGGAAGGCCTTTCATGTCTAGGTGAATGACGCGGCTTGAGGGCGCTTGTTGAGGAAAGAAAAATGCAGTATTTTTACTTTAGCTCAAGATATTAATTATTGAGGCTATATTAAGTGAATGCGTGCTGGTAATTGTGTACCGATACAGGAATCAAGCACACAAATACTTTATTGTTGTTAATTTGGGGATTATGAACCAGTAATTTATGTTTATGCTGATATTAAATATTGTTGCTGCAATTGGACTTATTATTTATTGTTTCCTATCATTGTATTCTTTTAGTAACAAATTAAGTAAGTAATAAACTTGGGGTCCGACTAACCGATCGACATCCGAGTTAATGCTAGTGTATTATTTTTACAAGTCGGTGGCGCCCTTTCAGGTAATTAACGTAAAGTTAATTAGTATATTTATTCAAGCAAAGCAGAGAACCGCCCATCGTCGATTGAGGTTCCGGGAGGCTATCATTATCCGAATATTTACTTACTTAGTGTGTAGAAATTTGCCTTGGAAATCATTGTCAGGCGTCACATACTCTTCAAAATCAAACAAAACCTACCTCCAGATTTCTTCGAACCTATCAAGTCACACCTCACTGACAGACACTTTTTAGTCAAGTATGGTGATTTCCAAACAAGTTTATTTCCCATCAAATCGAGTGCCGCTAAGGAAGTGTACTGGGCCCACTATTATACCTGCTCTTTACTGCCGATCTACCAACTATGAGAGAAACAATGACTGTCACATTCGCCGATGACACGGCAGTGCTGGCCTCTCATTCCGACCCGCAAATGGCAACACATAATCGCCAGAGGCACCTAAACTTAATAGAACTGTAGTTTAAAAAGTGGCCAATTAAAATTAATGAGGCAAAATCGACCCATGTAACTTTTGCCACAAGAAGAGAAACCTGCCCACCTATATCAATTAATATCCGACAGATTCCTGTTGCTGAAAGTGCCAAACACTTAGGGATTCATCTGGATAGAAGGCTTACTTGGAAAAAGCACATATGGACAAAACGAAAACAGTTAGGTGAAATAATTCGCAAAACGTACTGGCTCATAGGACGTAAATCCCAATTACTATTAGATAACAAACTATTGTTATACAAAGCCATCATCAAAACCGTCTGGTCCTATGGTATACAGCTGTGGGGGACCGCAAGTAATTCCAATATAGATATATTGAGAAGATTTCAAACCAAAACATTAAGATTGATTGTTAACGCAGCGTGGTACGTGCCGAATGAGGTCATACGCCGTGATCTCAAAATTCCCACAATTAACGAAGAAATACAAAGATACAGCATCCGCTATCATGATCGTCTTAACGTACACCCAAATACATTAGTAGAGTGCCTGCTTGAAAGTGAAGACGAGGAACCTATACTTAAGAGATTCAAGCCGTCAGAACTACCAAATCGTTTTGAATGACTCCGCGAGTGTAGTGTTATAACTATAAACAGTCAAATTAGTTAAGTGATAAGGAAATTGTTAATGGGCTATTTCCAACAAGTTATGTATCCATATTATTAATTAAGTAATAATGCCAAAACATTTACTAATTGTCCACTGTTGACAGATTGTAAAGTAATTTATAATAATAGAAAAAAATGAAACAAAAACAAAAAACTTTGGTTTAGACAGTTATTTAGATCTACAGTGTATGTCTAACATCATTAAAAGATGATTTTGGTCAAATGGCCGCCTCTAACTCAATGCTTGATTGAATTTTTTAAGGCGTTTTTCATAATTGGAGTCGAAATATCTGCCATTATATCTTATGCTGCCGCTATACTGAAGAGTCTAAAAGTTATTGGTGTAAACTTTTTCTTTGAGATAGCTTCATAAAAAGATCAGGAGCTGTGGGGTCCGGTGATCTGGCGGGCAATGTTAAATTACCAAATCGAGAAATTAATCATTTTAGGAACATATTTCTCAAAATGACCATTGTATGTATGCAAGTGTGCACCGTCGCACGGTTCTGTTGCAACCACATACCTTCCAGTTCAAATTCTTCCAATTCAAAACCAAAACAATTTCCAGGATCGTTCTATAGCGCTCACCGTTGGCTGTAACAGCAATGCTTTCGTCGTTCTACAAAAAGTACGGGGCAATTACACCTTATCCAAAGACTCCAGTTGGAGTCGAGCGAAAATACTCATGCATCGAAATAATCAACTCATTATTTTTATTAACCAAGGTTGCCATTTGTACACGTTCTTCTGGTGTATATCGATTCACACTGCACAACTAAGAAATAAAATTTACGAAAAATGGCGGCCGTGTAAATCAGGTAGTTTATTATGGGCTTTCCTGTACAAACAACAATATCTGACTACGCTAAACACTGGTTGGAACACAACCAGCTCTTAAATCCACCGATATTGAAAGTTTTGTAACGGAAGTCATGTTCGAAATTAACATCTCCTGTGCTGTTTGCTACAAATGTTTACTTGTATTGCTTATGAAAATAATGTGTATCACGTCAGAATACGGATAAAGCAGCAAAAGACTAATAAAATGTATTAAAATTGTCAATATTGTTTTGATTTATTAATTAAATATTTATTGGGATGATTCAGGAAATTGACAACAGTGATCACTGCAGCGTTGCACAAATGACTACCTGGATCTTTCTATGGGCCGTAGGATGGTTTACAGTGGGACAAATATTTCCTAAAGGGACAGAAAAATCTATTCCCTTACCATCTTCCCCATGTCGTATCGTATATAACAGTTTTTATTTAGAAAACAGCTTTGTAGCGCGGAGAGGTAGGGCTGATATACCTACGTACGCCGTTTGGCCTAACGAAAACATTGGTCGCAGGTAAAAGGGATATAGAATTGAGACAGATTAACAGCAGCGATTTAACACAAAACATGTGCGCAAAATAAGTAGTAGATCTTACAAAAATATGTGCAGTCATCAGCAACGCAGAACTAATATTGAAAATAAGCAAACGTATTCAAAATTTTTGTCTAAGCATAACTTTGCAAGTAGATAACAGAAAACAAAATAATTTAACGAATTTTTCATGACTTGCCCCTTACCTTCTAATAGCAATTGGTGAGTTGCAGGAATTTCTAACTGATTTTGTTTTAATTTGGTGTTATTAGATATAAACCTTATAGAATACAATTACGTCAGAAAGCGATGAATACTAAATTTGACGTTCCATATAAGTTTCTCAAAAAAGGCAAATTTTATCTATTATAGACAACATTTTAGTACGTACGCGACGTCCTTGCGAAAATAAAATCCTATTTCCTTTTTCTGCAGTCAGTCAAAGCTTCCACAGACAAAGCAAAAATGGTTTATTTTCGTTTCGCCTTCCTAAAGATATTAAAACTGCATTTCTGTGTGTACATCAAACACGTTAAACACATATTTGAAAGGCTTTCAGCACTACTCTTACTGTACTGATGGTTTCTTCTGATGCTTTCTCCTAATACAATCCTTTCGTACTCGTAAACTTAGTTTTCTTTTTGGGAGAAATTACATAATCATTTGGGATTTAGAACGTTTAAACGGAGCTGTTTTTAAACAAACAGTTCAAAAATGCAGGACGAAACAATTACAACAATTAAACCAATAGCACAAGTGCCAAAATATGTATATTTCAAAATACGGTAGATACTGCCGTATTTACTTAACGCCTTTAGTACAATACGACCCACAAAATTTCGAGAACTGTTGAGCATCAAAAACATAACATGTGTCTTTATGCCATACACTTTACAACTTTCAATAACTGTTTGACAGTTGTTAGAGTGAACTTCAATTGCGACAAAGGTGTTTGCTCTGAAGAACATAAAATTAATAATTCCTAATATGACAGTTTACAAATAACGACTAATCATAACGGTAACAATTTTCAAAAGTTATTTTGAAATATCATGCAGCTTGAAAAGTTGATGTTTTGATTGCGTAGCGATCTAAAGTTTTTGCAATAACCCTTCTGTGATATTAATGTATTACGAAGCACAAGTTCAAATTACTCATCATTGAAGTTTCTATGTAAAATGCAGTTTTGAATAGAGAGATGGAATCTACTAGGTGTGTTCAACTGAAAACCATCTTTGCTTTATAAAACATGTATTCAACAATTTAATTACAAATAATTACCGTCACAGTTAAGGCACCTATCCCATTGTTTTACTAACCGAGGTATACCCTGCTCATAGAATTCTTGTAGCTGCTAATTGAAGAAGTCTTCCACAGCTATCTGACTTCTGCCTCAGATTCAAAACTCCGACCTTCTAACGCATTTTTCAGCGTTAAAAAAATATGGAAATCGCAAGGCGGTAGATACGGGCTATAGGGTGGATGCTCTAAAACCCTCCATTTCTTTTGTTGAAGATTTTCTTTTACCACATTAGCATCATGAGGCCTAGCATTGTCGTGCAGCAAAATGACCCCCCGCGTAAGTTTTCCTGCAGGAGGTTTCCGTCTTATTGCTTGATGAAGCTTGTTCAAAGTTTCATTGCACAGATTTGCATTGACATTTACTCCAGATTCCTCAAACTCTATCAACAAGAGTCCTTCATGCTCGAAAAAAAATGTTAACATCGCCTGGCATGCAGAAGGTTGTGCTTTAAACTTCTTCGGTGGTAGTGAACTTGAATGTTTCCATTGCATAGACGATAACTTACTGGATGACTCGTAGTAGTGGCACCGAGTTTCGTCACCAGCAACTATTGGCAGAAGAAAGTCATCACCATTTTGCCTATAATCTGTGAGGTGTTCTAACAGGACGCCAGGGGAGGCTTAGTTTTGATTTTACCCATGATCCTTACAACTTCTGCTTATAGCTAATTAAACTAATTTAACTTGCCCGAGCGGCAAAGAGGCTGCTAACCATAAACACACCTTGGTGTTATATTGAAACTAATGACTTATCTTGAGCTTGTTGTGGTCGCCCCAAAGGTAGATGCAACACTTTGTTTAAATAAAATGATTGACTCTTTAACGGCGCAGTTAAAAGCGAATAAAACACTAAGGGGTAAGTCTAAGTTAATTTATTATAAATAAATACAGATGAACAAAATAAATGAATAAGTAATTTTAGTTAACAGAAAATCTAAATGGTGACTCGAAACTTATAAAAAGAACTGGAAATTACTTGGTCCGGAAATAACTAAAGGCCCGGTTCCATACTGAATTGAGAATTTAGGTGTTCAACGAAACAAAACTAGTTCAAGACTGGCTAAACTAATCTTTCTTCTTTACCAAGTCAGCTTCTTGGAGGCGGGAGCTTTTCTCAAACTCAGGCCCTTTGGTAAAGATTGTACCAATGGTGCGCTGTTCTAAATGTGTTTGTTGCACTCAATTGGGAGGCTTTGTTGCCCTTTATTTACTGACCCCTGGCTATGTAGGACCAAGCACTTAGCTTTTATAGTTATTTGTATACTTAGGCCGCGAAATCATTCTTTAACGTACCGAGAGGAAGATTGCCGCCGAGGCCGCTTGCGGCCGAGGCAAGGCAACCTCGAGGACGTTAAAGAATGACGCGGCCGCAGTGTACACAACATTTTTTGTGCAATTGTGTAGAATCCTCAATAATTATTGATGAAATTTTAAAAATTATAATTTTCGTCGTAAATAGAAAAACGGTCGGCTTTCATGTTACCATGGAAATGAGATAAATAATAAATAATTTCTAAAAACTGTCCATTCTCATGCGTCAAAATAAATATATAAGTGACATTTAGTTTAATGGCCGTCGTTATGACAGCGGCCGCGAAGTTGTTACTTCGCGTACAATTGCACAAAAAATATATTTATTGATGGTCGACGTTTATTTGGCACTTACTAATTCCTCCAAGTTCTGACATACCGTGTGGCTAATTATACGTTTTTTGTAGTCAGCCTGGAACTGTGTAATTTAAATGACCTGACAAAACGTAATGTGAGTTCATGATCGGCGAGTTCTTTCCAGTTCTCGAGTGGCAACAAAACAAATGCCTCTGCACATGTTAATTGAGCTGCTTGTTAGGTCTCAACTACAGGCTATAAATTCCGAAATGTCCAAACTACAATAAATTTAAAACGTTTAAGGAGAAAGCTAATGGCTTTTCGGACGTTCGGGTTTTAGTATCCGACAGTTTTTAGCAATGTCCAGCTTAGATCTGTTGAACCTAATTCAGCTAAATTACTATAAATTCGGGAAAGGTCGAAGAGTATACGACTGTAGCATAGGACTCCCAACTATGAGTTTAATAGTTCGTACTTCTAAACCTCTGAAGACCAAAGGGTTGTATATCATTGACAGTTATTAAAATGCTCAATTTAGAAAAGATTTATGAATCCTAGAATGTCTGTTTTTTCTGTTGTCTGTTTTCTAAATGGAACTCTGTTCTTTACAGCTCCGATATTTTTCTGATAGGCGTAACTGTCGAACACTAAACTAGAATTGGACCAACCGTCATAAAACAAATGTGTAACACAAAATTTGTTACAGTGTGAATCCATTGCGAACAAACTTTCCTGTAATCCCGATTACGAACAATACTATGGACAGATCCTACACTCGCACCAACAATTTCTGAAATTTCTCTAATTGAAATTTGACGATTTTCTTTAATAAGGCCTTCCGCACATGCCATATTGTTTTCTGTTAATGCAGTACACCGTGCACCTCCTCGCGGCTCATCGAGAGTCCCCTCTTTTCCATTCTTAAATTTAATAATATAAATAATCATAATAATTTAAATAAAAGTCCGAATCAAATTCAAACGCCAGAAACGTATTAAGCGTTGCTTACAAACATTACTAACATTAACAAACGTCATTTGAATTATTGCATTTGTTTTCAAGGCTAAGTTAATCAAAGATGGGTTTCAGTTGAACAAGCTTCGTAAGATCTGAATAATATAATATCAGAAATGTGTCTCTTAAATATTGTATTGTCTTCTTCTTCTTGTCGTTCCGGGTGTCGGCAACCATCTTGGCTATGATTACTTTATTAACCGCTGCTCTGAATAGCTGTGTTGTAGTCATAGAGAACCAGGTCCTCAGATTCTTAAGCCACGATATACTTCTTCTTTTTTCCTTGCACTTTTCCTTGTATTATTACCTGTAATAGTTGGAGGCTGCTTTCATTTCGCATTATATGTCTGTATCTTTTTCCACTCTTATGTCGTTGAATAAAACTACAGTGGAATCCCACAAAATAGATGTTGTTAAAGGTATAAATAGGTAACGTTAACGTTTTCGAACTGGGGTCCATCTTCAGACTAAAGTAGCATATCCAAACGGCGCAAATGTTTGGGTTTTTAAATTTTAAATTTAAAATAACATTTAGTACCATGGTTTGATTTTCTGTAGAATAATATTTAATTTCGGCGTCGCCGTAATATGGTTAAGTTTTCTTAATTATTAAGTGATTATTTAGTTTAATCATGGTGTTCTATTAAATGAATTTTTCCTAAAATCCTTCAGATTTTTGCATTTTTGATATTTTCTCTTATTGGGTAAGTTTATTTTGCTTTATCTGAACACGTAAATATTTTATATTTTATTTTAGTCTGAAGATGAATTCCAGTGGGTTCGAAAACGTTAACGTTACCTATTTATACCTTTAACAACATTAAATCTATTTTGTAGGATTCGACTGTGGTTTTATTCATCGACATATCTACCTTATCCCATTATGAGGCCTAAGGGCATTAATGAGTTTATTTTTCCATTCTTTGTAGAATTTCGTCATTTGTGGCCCGCTCTATCCATGACACACTCAGTATCCTACGGTAGACCCATAATTCGAATGCTTCCAGTCTTGCTTCTATTGCGTTTGTCAAGGTCCATGACTCTGTCCCATATAAGAGAACAGAGAATACGTAGCAGTGCAGAAATCTTATCTTGAGGTTATTGTCAAGTCGTGGCTTCTGAAAATGGCGCTCATTTTATTGAGCACAGCTTTGGCCTTTCCAATACGGATTTTTATCTCTTGTGAATGATCCCATTGGTCATTGACGGTGGTACCGAGGTATGTATACTTTCGCACTCGTTCAATAGATTTTCGATTAACATAAGATGACATCTGGGGATATTGTTTTGTTGATATTGATCTCAAGTCCTTGTCTCTGACTGCTCTCTGTCACTCTATTCATTAGTATTTGTAAATTGTCTAGATTGTCGGCAAAAATAACCGTGTTGTCTGCATATCTAATATTGTTTAGTCTTTCTCCATTTAAAAGAATTCCTATCTCTGTATTTTCTAGGACTTCTCTTAAGATATATTCGGAGTATATGTTGAATAACAGTGGGGGCAGTATACATCCCTGTCTCACTCCTTTTAGGATCTTTATGTCTTCTATGTTCTCTTCTTCTGCTTTCATTGATGCAGTCTGATTCCAATATAAATGTATTATGAGCCTTAGATCGTCATCATGTAGTCGGATGTTATTTAAAATATCTGTCATTTCTGGTGTTAAACTCTGTCAAAAGCCTTCTAGTAACCTATAAAACAAGCATAGGCGTCACAGTTCACATCCCTACATCGTTAAAATAGAACATGGATGCTGAATAGCACTTCCCGGGATCCGACTGCATTTCTGAACCCAAACTGTGGAGGTGATACTTGCTCTACGCAGAGTTTATATACTCTTTTGTGGATTATCCTAAGGAACACTTTTAGAAGATGGCTCATGAGGCTTATTGTTCTGTACTCACTGCACTTTTCAGCTCTCGACTTTTTGGGCAATATAATGAATTCTAATTTAAGCCATTTCTTTGGTATATTTCCACAGTCATAAATACGACTGAACAAAGATGTTAACAATTTCACGTTATCCTTATCTAATAGTTTCAGAAACTCTGTCTGTATATTGTCTGGTCCTGAAGCTTTTCCTTCTTTCATATTTTTTATTGCAATTTTTACTTCTCCTACCACTATTCTTGGTCCTGTCTCATAGTTTGTCTGGGCAGGATTCGGTTTGTTATCATAAAATAGTTCTTCTATGCAGCTTTCCCGCGTATTTTTAATCTCTTCTTTATTGACAATTATGTTTCCTTCATGTCTACTAATTTGTTCACAGACCTTGTTTTATATTTTCCAGTCATCTCGTTGACTTTCGTTGAAACTATCATATCCTGATTGCAAAGCTTCTATTTCATCATATTATTATCTTGATTCTTCTTCTTTAGCTTCTCTTTTTTTCTTCTTGTTTATTCTATTGATGTTTCTATATTTTGTAACGGGCCAATCGAGCTTTTCCTACGACCCGTAACCGGATAGGTGAAAAAAGGCCTACAGCTTAGTTCAGAGGAGTAGGGGGAGTTCTTGAAGATCGCTTACGGGAGGAAATCTTCCTAGTTGTGTACAGGCTAAGTCAAAATTAGTGGGCCCCACCTTCCAAATCCAGCTGATTGTAGGTTCTCGTGGAAGGCCGGGAGGCCAACAGCTTACGGCAATGGAACTCACCTTTATTGTGCCTCCTCCTATATATATATATATATATGTAAAGCTTGCAAAATTCATGCACAAACAAATAAAGAGTACACAATAATAATAGAGGCAGTACATTTTAAAACACATATAATGAAATTATTGAAATAGCGATACAAACAAAGACAGTCAATGGCATTCTTATGGTTTTACAAATGATATTTGAACGTTCAGCAAACCAAAACTCGCCGCCGTTGACGCACGATATTTAGGATATTTCAATAAATCTATGTGGCCAATGGCGGAGAGTTTACAGGAAGAATACAGTATTAATATCTTTTTACAATTAACAGTTTCCTTTTACACTGCATAAAAAAACTGGTTCTTTACCTTGAATTCCGGTGGAGGCAGGCACAATTTCGGGGGGTTGATTTCCAGATACAGGTACAGTCCGGGGGGGTTTTTTTCCGGTTCGGGAAAAAGGTAGAAGACTTCAGGAAACCGTGGTACAAAACGTTGGTAGGTACGCTTCTGGGGAAGCAGATTATTCCCATTTCAAACACTTGTGTCACCAACAGACCCAACAATCACATTTTCACGGGTTCAAACGCTTTTATCCGAATGAATCGAAGAAAAAAACAACCACACTTGATTGTTCTGTAATCAGGCTACCACTGTTAAAACTTATTTAGATCCGACTTCGTCGAAATAATACTAATTGCCTATAGCAATATTCTGTACGATAAACTCGATTTAACAGGTGCCGCGAATAACCCGCTCTTCATGAACGTTCGTCTCGGACCCAAGCTTGTTGCCTACTGACTTCTTCCCCGCGTTCCCAAAAAAACGTCGCCTAAACCTAATTTTGTTCTGGAAGGAATCCCCACGTGCTACTTTCGAGAAAACCTTCGGGAAGCGATATTGGAACGCTAACGCAGCAAAAGGGGAATTCTTAGAAGTGTTTTCTAGCTCGGCAAATATGGTTCACAAAGAAAGAAAACCTTGAGACGGGTTTGATCATAAATTAATTTCTGAACGGAAAAATACTAAAAAACTGTAGTCAACACAAAACTACCATTAAAATTGCGTTTTTAAGTCCTATGGAGCGGCCATTAGATTGTGACCAATTCAAATGAAGCGGCAAATTTTTAAATGAATAAACAAGTTTTCTGCATTTCTTTTCGCAAGTCTTCTCTTTTCTATCATTTGGAGAATTTCATTCGTAATCCATAATTTTTTCTTTGTGGTATCAGGTTTGAGTAGTTCCTTTTTGATACTTTCTACGGTGTTATTTATTTTTACAATCTCTTCTTCAATATTTGAGATATTAGTCACTAATCTAAGTTCGTCATTCAGTTCTGTTCCTGCTTTACTCCTTATCAAAGGTTCTTTTAATTTTCTTAAATCATATCTTCTAACAATTTTCCTTCTTATTCTTTTTAGTTTGACTCTGAAAGTACCCACTAACGGGTTGTGGTCTGATTGTATGTCGGCACTTGGATATGTTTTCACACATGTGCAGCTGTTTCTGTACCTTTTGCTTACAAGGACTGTATTGTCTAAATATAGAAAAATCTAGCAGAGTGATAGCAGGAGATCTTGCTTATTATACGATAATCACAAAACTGCCGCAAGTAATAAAGCCATACTGCGTAAGCCACTGGCCATTTTTATGATTGTATCATCTGAATTCAGCTTTAAAATTTGTCAATTAACAGATAATAATAATTTGGGCCGCTTGTTTGGCTTAATCAAAGACATTCAGAGTGTTTTCCACAACCACCTTTTATCGAAAATTATGTTGATCATGGACATTAGCGTTTGTTAGCAATTGATAATTAAATATTTGAAACAAAGAGAGAAATCGAAATGTTGATAACAATTACTGATTCTAGTGATCTAAGTCTAACACAATATAATAACGTGCGTTCACTGCGGGCTTCGGACACGTTAAAAATCACTACTGGAGTTGGAATTACCCCAGATAGGCAAAATTCTTAGTTAGAGTGTACAATAAGCCAATGATGGCTGCAGTGCTTAGAGATGCTTGGAAAACCGCGTCCTAGATCTCGCTCTTTCAAATCAATCAATGAATCAACGTGCGTTCACAGTCTTTAAGTCCTGGGCGGCTGTGTATTATAAATCGTCTATCTTTAAAGGCTAATCTAACCCTAAATAAAACTTCGTTTAAAGCGACACCTTTCCAAGAAGATTTACGTTTGTGTTTAAAATGTGATACTGTAGTGATAAATCAATAGAATAAACGATATTAGAATATGAAACATAGAAGGACACAGTATTTGATTAAAGTTATCACAACAGATGCTGAAAATGTTGGCCTGCAACATTTAAACATAAATTGATCCGGCGTTTCATGTTTTTCCAAACATGTATAAGTATAATTTCATCAATCGGTTGACATTGTCTGGTAAAGTCGTCCAAGGTGTGCAATGAAGTTTTAAAAATTACATTTATCAAAATAGAAACAAAAAGTAGTCTAAAGGAGTCAAATCGCATAATCTTGGAGGAAATCGGTCTTTACTAATTAGTCTATCATCGAAAAATTCACGCAGATATTCCAGAGTGGCTTGTGCAATTGAAATAGCATCTTGAAATTCGTCTTTATGAAGTTGGTTTATAAAAGTTAGATGAAACCAGGCTTCGTCAGTAAAAAATGTTTTATTCAAAACTTCATTATTATTAAGATTTTCGTGAAACCACTTGCAATATGTTACTTCTTTAAATAATCGTTTTTATTTCGTTGGGCACTGCGCAAAATGATTCTTCACTGTAAATGTTTTTTGTTCCTGCGTAAACATTTTATTGTAAAATAATTCTATATAAAATTTCTGTTTTAGTTTAAATTTAGTTTGACTGTCGTCAAATAAATAATACATTATGATGTTTGAGGTTGTACAGACATGCGCTTTAAAACCTTAGTCACCCAGGACTTAAAGACTTATTGAACACCCGTTATATATCTGACCGAGAAAACCCAACAAACGTGCAAGTTTGCTTCTTATCTCCATAATTAATTAATTTTATTAAATATTATTTATGTACACAAATTGAATTTTACTTATATATTTACAAGCCTGCATTGTTAAATTTAATGTTTAAAAACTTCGAAGGTCTGATAACCAAGCCTGTAATATTTACCTACAGAAAGTATCGGTAGAATATAATATTACAGCACTACACCCAATTATCTTCTCTCCATTACCTAAAACTGTAACGTATTCTTAGCTTATTTTTTGTAGCAGAAACATGTATACCCATTACCATGCAGACGAAATCTGTATCCATGCGCTGTAAAATATTATTGTACCATTTGTAACAGAACGTGAAGACTAAAACAGACCCCAACATCAAAAGAGCTGCTTCTATAACTGCACCTACAGCTTCACTTGTATTGTTTTCGATAATAACGTAAAACACGTCAAAACACATTCCAAGCGAATAATCAAAATAAAAACTATTCACATGTTCTAATGTTATATTTACTAATTAATTAATATGAATTGTAATAAGGCACACAAAAAACAATTAATAAATAACTTCAGCGTGTGTCTAACGAAATCTCCGGATTTCACACGATTTATTTTCATGGAGTGTCTGAAAGGTAGAATTTATAGATTCGAATCTACCTGCGCACAGGAGCTGAAAAAGCGAATGCAGGAACAAACACATCAAATGAAGCCGAAAACATTTTACCTTAAAGCTTTCGTATATTTCTCTACTTTAGGTTATTAGCCAAAAATGATTTCAAAGCATGAGTAAACTGTAGATAATCAAAAATTCAATAAAATTGTTTGTATCTACCGGCCGAAATGGCCCTGCGCCGAAACGGCCGCGCCGAAACGGCCGCGCCGAAATGGCCGCGCCGAAATGTCCTAGACCGGATTAAAGTAGATTAAGTTACGCTGGTTTTTAGGTGCTTTTTATGTGTAACTCTGTTTTTTAATTACTGCATTCATTTTTCAGGTAAATCCAATATAACAGTTTAAATATATTGAGGTGACTGTAGAGTGTAGATACAAACAATTTTATTGAATTTTTGATTATCTACAGTTTACTCATGCTTTGAAATCATTTTTGGCTAATAACCTAAAGTAAATATCGGTCTAGGACATTTCGGCGCGGCCATTTCGGCGCGGCCGTTTCGGCGCGGCCGTTTCGGCGCAGGGCCATTTCGGCGCAGGGACATTTCGGCGCGAGGACATTTCGGCGCGAGGCCACTTTGGTGCAGATATATTTCATATTGAATTAAATAGCAAATTTAATTACTAGTTTTTTGTTTTTAAATAATAATGTCAAAAATCGGAAATTTTCTTTTGTACGTCATCTATCTACTATCCAGAATCTTATTCATAATACGAACTACTCGGTAGTCAAACAATTTTTGCCATATTTTAATGCCATAAATTAATGTAAATTATTAAAGAAATTATGTCAGTATAACAAAAAGATTTATACTAGAAATGTTTCAAATTATGGGATATTCCACGAAGAAATTGGAGCTTGTTTCCTGGATTATAACCGTCTAACATTACCAGTAGGCGATTATTTAACGATCTATGTATTTTCTTTTGAGTATTTGAGATTGTTATATAGAAGTTTGGTAAATACAAGCGGATTATAGGAAGATATTAGAAACGAGCAACACATTCCACAAGAAATTGAAACCAATTTTGTTTCTTAGAAGTCCGTTTATTATACAAAAATATTTGAAACTACAATATAGAAATAGCAAACTTAATTGTTATTGTTATGTTATATTTTTAAATAAATACATGTCTTCATCAATTATACTATTATTAAACACAGTCATTGGACTATGAAAAAACAACTAAGAAGCCATTTCATAATTATGAGATATTCCACGCAAGAAATCAATTAACGTCCTATTTTCATAGTTCGTAACGAGATATTTTATCCGTTCATCTGCTTCCCTGTATTTTTTTAATTTCGGTGGCGGTAGATTTCCTGCGACCAACTTTTCAAGATACATGTCGCGCCCTGCTTGAATGGTTTTTAGTGTATCAATAAATTTCCACAGCACAGGGTGATCCATGGACAATTCTGTTTGTAATCGGCGATGCGCTGCTTCTGCGTGATTGTTGGTCCTATCCAAATCATCTAGGACTCTGTCATGCACCGACCATATACTGGGAGGGAACATAGCTAATCTTCTCCCATTACCACGTCGATTTGGTCTTCCAATATAGTTGTCCTCGAACCAGTCCAACAGAGGTTGTAGTTCGTCGGGTAATTCCTCCCCCAAAATTTCCAATGCATTTTCTAGGTCAACATGTGGTACAAAGGCTAAAGAAGAAATCATTCTCACTTGGAGCGCGAAATCTGCTTCATTATTATATCTTCGCAGTAAATTTAATTCTCCAAGATGTTTTTTCAAATTTTTAACTAAATGAAAAAGGCATCCAGACATAACTGCCGTGGAAAATGCATTTTTAAATGCATTTATTGCAGCTAATTCAAAATCACAGGATATATATTCTGGAGCAAGACGCGGCTCTAATTCTTTCAACATGGAAATCAATTTGTCATAAGTAGATGTTTGCTTATTTGGTAGCAGTGCATATATAATCGGGTGAACACCTCCAAACGTTTCCGCTAAAATGACATACACCTGGTAAAAAAGGTTCGGAGTGGATTTAAACGTACCGTCAATAAACCATCGCTTTGATTCCCTCAAAACCTGAGAAAACAAAGATAATCTTCAATTAGAGATTAATCTTAAATATTGGAGAGCATTGACCCCCCTGTGTTTCTAACTAATCACTTCTCCTTTTTTAATATTTATATTATTTTTTAATTATTTTAAATTTAATTTATTTTAATATATAAATTGCATTGACTGTAGCTAAAAAAGTAAACTGAATTTTAAAAATTTTATTACTATTATATTTTATCTAGAGATTTAGAATTCATGTAATTTTAATATTGTAATAACATATACAGTGGAACTTCCATATATCGAAGTGTCAAAAGACGGCGAAAAAATTCATTATATAGAAAATTCGATATATAGAAAATAAAAAAAATTATCATATACACAACGTGAAGAATAACTAAAAGTTGTTTATTTATATAATACATACATATATGTAAATAAGCAGAAATAAGTAAGTACATTGAGAGTCAGAAAAACGTAAAACACGAAATACTGTACATACATATACATACAGTTATACATTTATTGAAAGAAATCCATAATTTCAAGTTTTTGAATCTGTGCGTTAATGACACTCAGGAATTTGCGATAACGCCGCAAATCCGGGCAAACAAAGGGTTGGGTGAAGCCAGGTAAGTAACTTTCAAATTCTAAGAAAGACATTAGCAACCTAACGTTGGAATTTACAATACAACTGTCTAAAGGGAAAAATAACACGTTTTTAAATTTTTAAGCTCGAAAATATTCGTTGCGTAGAAATTCCAAGTTCGATATAAGGGGACAAAATAATGATAACTGTGTTCTCAGTGTCAGGATCCTTAAAAAAAATTCGTTAAATAGACAAATTCGCTAAATAGAAGTTCGATATATGGAAGTTCCACTGTATTCAGGGTTTATTTGAAAATTTATTTGCTACAGTTGACTTACCTCCAAATTTCTTTTTCTTCCAAAAATCAGAATCCTGTTGATATTTGGACCACTATCCGCCAGCAGAAAAGGTTCATTTGTACCATCACTGCACTCGAAAATCTGGTATTTCGAGTTCTTCTAAGCTGAGGGGATTCGGTGGAGCAGCATTTATTTCATTCCTTTTTCTGCGAATCATCTTCTTCAAAGCTGCCTGGCTCGGCATTGTCACTTGGGCACTTCGTGATAATCCGCCTCCGCCACTGACACATTCGTTGATTATTTGGGAAGTAACCTCCATTGTTGTTGCGGCTCGTTTCTTTATCATTGTTACAACTTCGGCTGCTTCCACTTTCGCGGCTGAACTTCCGTGAGAGTGTTGATTGATAGATTTTATCACTTCCCCGTCACGTGTGTGAATTCTGGCTTTGCACTCGCCTTTGCGATCACACCTCCAAAATTTCTTTATACCACAAGAACTCATACGATCAAACACAAATGTGTTACCGTCAAACGTAAATTTGTCTTTGCCTCGAGAACTTAAAATTTGACTCTCCATAATAACTTAATAACTTCACTGTTGAAAGGATAAATTGACAATAATATGTGGCACAAGAGCATATCCCTTTATAGGACAAATTCTTCAAAGACAGCGGGAGATAACCCCCGCCACATCCTACTGGACCCTGATGAAAGGGTTAACATAATTGCTTAAAATGTAACTGAAAAATAATACCAAATGAAATTTAAATAAAAATAATATATAGGCGGCGTTTTTCCCAAAAAAT
>JABXWE010102472.1:0-20184 GCA_014611495.1 Limonius californicus
GATATATTTCATATTGAATTAAATAGCAAATTTAATTACTAGTTTTTTGTTTTTAAATAATAATGTCAAAAATCGGAAATTTTCTTTTGTACGTCATCTATCTACTATCCAGAATCTTATTCATAATACGAACTACTCGGTAGTCAAACAATTTTTGCCATATTTTAATGCCATAAATTAATGTAAATTATTAAAGTAATTATGTCAGTATAACAAAAAGATTTATACTAGAAATGTTTCAAATTATGGGATATTCCACGAAGAAATTGGAGCTTGTTTCCTGGATTATAACCGTCTAACATTACCAGTAGGCGATTATTTAACGATCTATGTATTTTCTTTTGAGTATTTGAGATTGTTATATAGAAGTTTGGTAAATACAAGCGGATTATAGGAAGATATTAGAAACGAGCAACACATTCCACAAGAAATTGAAACCAATTTTGTTTCTTAGAAGTCCGTTTATTATACAAAAATATTTGAAACTACAATATAGAAATAGCAAACTTAATTGTTATTGTTATGTTATATTTTTAAATAAATACATGTCTTCATCAATTATACTATTATTAAACACAGTCATTGGACTATGAAAAAAAAACTAAGAAGCCATTTCATAATTATGAGATATTCCACGCAAGAAATCAATTAACGTCCTATTTTCATAGTTCGTAACGAGATATTTTATCCGTTCATCTGCTTCCCTGTATTTTTTTAATTTCGGTGGCGGTAGATTTCCTGCGACCAACTTTTCAAGATACATGTCGCGCCCTGCTTGAATGGTTTTTAGTGTATCAATAAATTTCCACAGCACAGGGTGATCCATGGACAATTCTGTTTGTAATCGGCGATGCGCTGCTTCTGCGTGATTGTTGGTCCTATCCAAATCATCTAGGACTCTGTCATGCACCGACCATATACTGGGAGGGAACATAGCTAATCTTCTCCCATTACCACGTCGATTTGGTCTTCCAATATAGTTGTCCTCGAACCAGTCCAACAGAGGTTGTAGTTCGTCGGGTAATTCCTCCCCCAAAATTTCCAATGCATTTTCTAGGTCAACATGTGGTACAAAGGCTAAAGAAGAAATCATTCTCACTTGGAGCGCGAAATCTGCTTCATTATTATATCTTCGCAGTAAATTTAATTCTCCAAGATGTTTTTTCAAATTTTTAACTAAATGAAAAAGGCATCCAGACATAACTGCCGTGGAAAATGCATTTTTAAATGCATTTATTGCAGCTAATTCAAAATCACAGGATATATATTCTGGAGCAAGACGCGGCTCTAATTCTTTCAACATGGAAATCAATTTGTCATAAGTAGATGTTTGCTTATTTGGTAGCAGTGCATATATAATCGGGTGAACACCTCCAAACCTTTCCGCTAAAATGACATACACCTGGTAAAAAAGGTTCGGAGTGGATTTAAACGTACCGTCAATAAACCATCGCTTTGATTCCCTCAAAACCTGAGAAAACAAAGATAATCTTCAATTAGAGATTAATCTTAAATATTGGAGAGCATTGACCCCCCTGTGTTTCTAACTAATCACTTCTCTTTTTTTAATATTTATATTATTTTTTAATTATTTTAAATTTAATTTATTTTAATATATAAATTGCATTGACTGTAGCTAAAAAAGTAAACTGAATTTTAAAAATTTTATTACTATTATATTTTATCTAGAGATTTAGAATTCATGTAATTTTAATATTGTAATAACATATACAGTGGAACTTCCATATATCGAAGTGTCAAAAGACGGCGAAAAAATTCATTATATAGAAAATTCGGTATATAGAAAATAAAAAAAAATTTTCATATACACAACGTGAAGAATAACTAAAAGTTGTTTATTTATATAATACATACATATATGTAAATAAGCAGAAATAAGTAAGTACATTGAGAGTCAGAAAAACGTAAAACACGAAATACTGTACATACATATACATACAGTTATACATTTATTGAAAGAAATCCATAATTTCAAGTTTTTGAATCTGTGCGTTAATGACACTCAGGAATTTGCGATAACGCCGCAAATCCGGGCAAACAAAGGGTTGGGTGAAGACAGGTAAGTAACTTTCAAATTCTAAGAAAGACATTAGCAACCTAACATTGGAATTTACAATACAACTGTCTAAAGGGAAAAATAACACGTTTTTAAATTTTTAAGCTCGAAAATATTCGTTGCGTAGAAATTCCAAGTTCGATATAAGGGGACAAAATAATGTTAACTGTGCTCTCAGTGTCAGGATCCTTAAAAAAAATTCGTTAAATAGACAAATTCGCTAAATAGAAGTTCGATATATGGAAGTTCCACTGTATTCAGGGTTTATTTGAAAATTTATTTGCTACAGTTGACTTACCTCCAAATTTCTTTTTCTTCCAAAAATCAGAATCCTGTTGATATTTGGACCACTATCCGCCAGCAGAAAAGGTTCATTTGTACCATCACTGCACTCGAAAAGCTGGTATTTCTCAGGTATTTCGAGTTCTTCTAAGCTGAGGGGATTCGGTGGAGCAGCATTTATTTCATTCCTTTTTCTGCGAATCATCTTCTTCAAAGCTGCCTGGCTCGGCATTGTCACTTGGGCACTTCGTGATAATCCGCCTCCGCCACTGACACATTCGTTGATTATTTGGGAAGTAACCTCCATTGTTGTTGCGGCTCGTTTCTTTATCATTGTTACAACTTCGGCTGCTTCCACTTTCGCGGCTGAACTTCCGTGAGAGTGTTGATTGATAGATTTTATCACTTCCCCGTCACGTGTGTGAATTCTGGCTTTGCACTCACCTTTGCGATCACACCTCCAAAATTTCTTTATACCACAAGAACTCATACGATCAAACACAAATGTGTTACCGTCAAACGTAAATTTGTCTTTGCCTCGAGAACTTAAAATTTGACTCTCCATAATAACTTAATAACTTCACTGTTGAAAGGATAAATTGACAATAATATGTGGCACAAGAGCATATCCCTTTATAGGGCAAATTCTTCAAAGACAGCGGGAGATAACCCCCGCCACATCCTACTGGACCCTGATGAAAGGGTTAACATAATTGCTTAAAATGTAACTGAAAAATAATACCAAATGAAATTTAAATAAAAATAATATATAGGCAGCGTTTTTCCCAAAAAATGGCACAAAAGGGAAAAAATGTAAATGTACAGAAAAATATATCTTTGCAAAAAGTAACAAATAAAATCGTTTAAAAAAACACTTTTATTTACGCGATTTTAATCAAGACAGAAATACAGTACAAAGAAATAGAAAAAGTACAAAAAATATACCCACTAATAGAAATAGTACTTGTTTGACTAACGAGTAGTTCGTATTATGAAAAGATTCTGGATAGTAGATAGATGACATACAAAAGAAAATTGTACGATTTTTGACATTATTATTTAAAAACAAAAAACTAGTAATTAAATTTGCTATATAATTCAAAACGAAATATATTTGCACCAATGTGGCCTCGCGCCGAACTGTCCTCGCGCCGAAATGTCCCTGCGCCGAAATGGCCCTGCGCCGAAACGGCCGCGCCGAAACGGCCGCGCCGAAATGGCCGCGCCGAAATGTCCCATTCCGACATGCGGTATAGCATGCAGCAATAACAATTACGTTTTTAATTGAATATGAAAATGAGATGGAAAAGACACGCTCGGGAAATTCCCATTTTTCTATTTAACGCGCAATTCTTAATTTGAAACTTGAAATATTCACGGTATTGCTTATATAACCACTTTCCTTATTTTAAAAATGTTTTAGGACTTTATGGATTTTATAACCATTTTACGTAGTTACAGCTCATAGCAATAATCCATATTATACAACATGTTCTTAGATTAGTTCGTTTAAAAGTGCAGAAGCCACAGAGAAATTACGCTACTAAAAATGTATTTATTTATCCACATTTCATAGATGAAAAATTTAGTGATAATGGAAAATATTCACGTTGTGAGTCATTAGCAAGAATTTAATTATAAACTAATTTATGACTTCAATTAGAATAAGTAGGTTTATTTGTGATCGTGATGGTATTTATAACATTTTAAATATCTGTTTGAACACACATAAACTTCAGTACGGGGGGGGGGGCAGGATCTAACTTATTAGAACTGTTAATATTGTTTTACCTTAATTTTTAATTAGTTTTTAAAGATCGCGTTACAAGTTTTTGAATATAAAGGTCGTTGTATCGTCGACAGTTTTACTTCTTGAGTCCTTAGATTACGTCGCTTTCAGGGGAGGGTATTTCCAAATTACAACCGCTTTTAGTTGAATTGTGATTACATAAATAATAACCTCAAAATCACAAATATAAATAATTAATTCTTTATCGCTAAATACTTAGCGGACGGCAGGTATAGATAAGCAACGACGAATGAAACTTTTACCTATCCTTTCTGCGGGTAGTTCTTTACCATGTTTGCTTGAGGTAAAATTTGTTTAGCTAGAGGTGTATAATAGTGACTCCTACAGCTTTAAAGACTGTATGTAGCAGCATTTATATTAAAATGTTTTCTAATTGCAATGATATCTCAGTCTTTTGATTATGACAGTGCTTTCGATCACATTCATTCACTTCTAATTTATTTCTATTTCTACATTTAAATTATTGTAAATATATAGCGAACGAATGAGGAATATGTAAAGCAAGAACATTATTAGCACTAAATGCGTATTCATGCAAAAGGTTAGCGTGAAATATACCTACGCTATTTTGTTTGAAGTGAATGTAGGTAATTACTCTCGTACGTTTGTTAATTTACCTACATACACACTGCAACAAATTAATGTAGTATACATGCAATGTCAGCACAGCTATATTCAAACTGTTGAAATATAAATTGTACAACTACCTTAAATTAAAGTTGTTCAGTTAACATGAAACTATATTTTAGCTGTCAATATTATTTCTACGCGATGGTTGCTTCTCTGTACCTACTATGAAATTGTTTAATCATTTGGTTGGGTTCACTGCACAAGATAAGATTAAATGTTTAGCAACATATGGGCAACAAGAAACGTTCGTTAGGGTAATGAAAAATTATATTATAGATCTGTAAAATTTTGTGGAGTATTTTTCCTCATATTACATCGTATGTGTTCATCCGACCTATCCCGTTGCAAATACTCTTGAAGATCCTAAGATCCAAAACATGATATGGGGAGCACCATCTTGTTGAAGCCAGGTTCTGCGGTTCATCAGCACTTCAGAGTCATTCATTGCAAAAGCTGGAAGTATCGATTAGCTGTTAAAGCTCTGTCAACAAAAATGGACCAATAATTCATTGTCAGCAAAGATAACCGCAAGCTCTCTGATGCAGCTGAATTTGTACGTATTTCTGGCATATAATGGGAATTACAACCGTATATAGAGAGTTGATAATTGTTTGATGTATAAAATGATTATAGGTAACTTTTACTGCCAGTTAATTTACTTTTAGATTATTGATGTAATTTTATGTTTTCTTTGTGTATTTACTGATTACCTATTTTAGTGCTGGGAAATTATCTCTTTTAGATTTTATTCTAAAATTGAATGTTAAAAGTTAGTGAGTTGTTTCGTAAAAACATATACAGAAAAGTAAATGGTTTTTCCAAAAGAGTATGTTTAGTTAGTATCTTCACCAGTAACAACTTCGGCCAGTGGTATTTTATCATCTTTTGAAATTTGTAAAAGAAAAATGAAAGATATATACTTTTCAGATACATCTATGAAACGAATAACCGAGCGGGTAGCTCAGTAGATATAGTCGTTAGCTAAAACACAAGGACATATCCTGTTAATTTTTATTGTTGTAGGATTGCAGCGCCTTAAGATGGCGTCAGCGAAACATATCAAAGACTTTAAGAAATCAAATTTGTACCTTGGATTTTTTTAATATGTTGTTACATATGCAGAACGTAAATGTACACCATAAAATAGTTGTTGTATTTAGCACAGCATAAACCAGTGGTTCCCAACGGGGTCGGTACCGCCCACCGGTGAGCGTTGAAGAGATATGAGGGGCATTTTTTGGCCCAAGGGAAATTTAGGGGGCGCTGAGAACCAGTCGCCGCCTCCCTGGGCAAGAATCCGCTGAAAAGTTTGATTAATACTAAAAATCATTCAACAAATGTTTCTAAATGTCCTTTAAGCAAGATCAGTCCGTTTTAAAAGTAGGTATTGGCACATTATAGCTTTATTCCTAATACCTTTTTGACTACTACATGAACATGTCGCAGCATGCGCAGTGCACCACACGGAGCACTACATGTATGTTCAAGCGGGTAGACAATATAATGCCGAATATTTGAAATATGGTTTTATTCAGGCATCTTTCAACAAGACATTACTAACGTGCCTGATCAATACATAAGGCAACATATGTGTTAGTAATGGTCATTATCGAACAATTAGTACTCGAATGATTTTAATAATCCAAATATTCATTCGAATTAATCAAAATGCGCACGCAATTTGGCAAGTAAGAAATGTCTAGCACACTACCTTTGGAATGATGACTCCCTGACACTCTCGCTCTTTTCTCGAATTGTTTTTGTTTTTTGGTTTTCGACTGTAATTATTTAAATTTCGACACATTGTAAGATTAACCTGCATGTAAATGCCGTTTTATGGTTTTCCGTTTTATATTATAAGTTATTAAATATTAACGATATTTCTAATTATTTTATTATAATTCATTAACAGTTTATATCTTTATAAGTGTTACTATGACGACCAATTTAGCAATTATATTTTTTAAACGGAAAGGTAATATCAAATGCTGGACAGATTACAAATGATCGTAACTGATTATGATCAAAGAATTTGGTGTATTTGAAATTTTTAAAGTAACATAAATTTCTGAAATTATTTTATTTATTTATCTAGTTTACCACAGTAACATATTTAATTGAATAACAGGCAATCTGAAAAATTATATAATTAATATTTAATGTTATAAATGTAAGTATGGAAAAGTAGAAATAAATAACCCTAACTTAAGCCTGTCCGATTCGTAATTATAAAATACTTAGTGTATTAACTCAGGTGAACATGCGACCTCATCGTACAAAACATGTTAATTAAACATGTTACTTTGTAGCGTATCTGTTAGTATCTTCTAGAATTTCAAATTCACTTGAATACTACTGAATCTATATACCGACACAAACGATATTTCGATTGCCAACCGAACAACTAAGCGAAAGTTTTCTTTATTCGAATTACTCGTATCTCGACCTATAGGTACGAGGGAGTATTGACAAGTACTTAGCTTACCATATAAAACGCCACAATATCTTAAAACAAAATTCTATTTATTCAACATAATCTCCTTTAATACTTATACATTTAGCAGAATGTTCATAAAGTAATTCTGAGCCATTTAAAAAAAATCTTTGTCTTGGTCTGCAAACCACTCCTCATATTGCTTAGTCATTTGTCGAAAATCTTTTACCTTTCAAATGTTTTTTGAGCTCTGGGAACAAATAATAGTCTGACGGTGCTAAATCCGGAGAATAAGGCTGGTGGTTGTTATGCTCGTTTCAAATGTGCCGCTTTATATGAATTAATTCCGTAATTTGTTTGCCACGTCGTAGGAATTAATAACGTTATTTTAATTCCAGTCTTATTTTGGTTTACCATTTCGCTATTTGTATTGTTTTTCGAAGTTTGAATTATGTTGACAGTTCCCTTTTGTAGGTTCGAAATCGCCGATTCTCAAGCACTTCCGAGAACTCGCGTGTCCCTTATTCTAGAACATTTCATCACATGTCGAAATATGGTGCAACCTTTTTGGGGGAATGAAAACTCTCAGAAAACTCCATCAATCGGGGACCGCAATTGCGTTAAGTGCTGCAGGGGCGGCTTTGGTTTTTTTTTTTCGAGGGGTATCCGTTATGTGTGTTTCGTCTCGCTGTTTTACCAAGGGGTATAAACAGACCATCGGCTACTGCCGGATTTAAAAGGAAGAACTGGGTTCAACCCCGGTAAAGGCAATTCTTGGTCAATTGTCCGATCGCCGTTGGGCGGTTTAATTTCCAAGCCCAGCTCCCGTCCCCCTGCGGCTAATTTTTTTTAATTTCCATCGTTCGAAGAGTCCCGTCTTTCGTTCAACGTTAGCAGCCTGTTGAAATTAACGTATTTTCCTGCATCTGGAAATCGCCGTTACATTGTGTCTACCTCGTTTTAAGCCATCCATCTGGTTACGGGTCGTCGAAAAAGCTCTATTGACCCGTAACAAAAGTTTTTGTTGGGATTAATCTGCTTCCGCAGGAGCGCATCTACCCACGTTTCGTTCCCCTCTGGTTTCCTAAGGCCTTCTACATTTTCCCGGACCGGAAAAATACTCCTTTCTCAAGGTACCTGCATTTGGAAATCAACCCTCCCGGAATTGTGCCTGCATCCTCCGAAATTCAGGGTAAAGAACCAGGTTTTGAGTGCAATGTAAAAGAAACCTTTTTTTCTCGCGCAAACTTGCAAAATTCCACGATATTGAACTTGTTTTATGCAACCTAAAAGCGATCTTCAGTCGCCATTTATTTATTGTTAATGATAAAAGATATTAATACTGTATTTCTCCTGTAAACTCTACGCCATTGACCACACAGATTCATTGAAATATCCTAAATATTGTGCGTCAATGGCCGCGAGTTTTGTGTTTTTTTTGGACGTTCAAATATTATTTGTAAACTCATAAAGATGCCATTTCCTGTCTTTTCTTTTTGTATCGCCATCCCAATAATTCCATTATATGTGTTTCAAAATTTACTGCCTCTTTTATTTTTGTGTACTCTGTATCTGTTTGTGTAAAAATGTTGCAAGCTCCAAATATATAGAAGGAGGCACAATAAAGGTAGGTTCCATTCCCGTAAGCTGTTGGCTTCTAAGCCTTCCACGAGGACCTACAAACAGCTGGATTTGGAAGGTGGCGCCCATTTATTTTGACTTACCCTGTACACAACTAAAGATTTTTCTCCCATAAGCGATTTTCACGATCTCCCCCTACTCCTCTGAGCTAAGCTGTAGGCTGTTTTCCATCCATCTGGTTACGGGTCGTCGGTAAAGCTCGATTGCCCCATAACATGGTCAACCAATTCAAAACCAATTTTATCAATTTTTTGCAGTGCAATCAACGGCTTGTGAGCAGGAGCGTTTTCTATCAAAAAGAACTCACCTCTGGCAAGTTGTCCGCCGCGTTTCTCTACAATTTTCTTAAGTAACTTAGTTAGCAACTCAGTATAATATGCTACCGTGATAGTTCTACCCCGTTCCAAATAATCTATTAGAATTATCCCATCTTTTTCCCACAAAACTAAAGCAAGAATCTTGCCAGCCGATTTTTGAACACGGAAGTTTTTGGGATGTGGAGAACCAACATGCTTCCACTGTTTCGATTGCTCTATTATGTCTGGGTCATAGTGATGGATACACGTTTCGTCCATAGTAACAAGCCGATCCAAAAGTTTGACGAATCTTCTGCAAAACGGCGGAAGAATTCCTTTGACGTTGTCAATCGAACGCGCTTCTGATCAACGTTCAAGCATCTTGAAATCCATTTGGCCGAAAGCTCTCATACGCAAGTGGTGATGACTGATGTGACACACACCTTCATAGGAAATGTGCAATGCTTCTGCAATATGCATAATCCCAATATGTCGATTTTTTAAAATCATATGGACAGAATCAATGTTTTCTGGAGTGGTTACAGAAATTGGCCTTCTAGGGTGGTGCACATCTTTCACATTAGATCTTCCACTGTTATATTCCGCAACCCAGTTTTTAATAGTGGCGTATGAAGGACACTGAGCACCTAAGGTTTCTATCATATCAGAAAAAATGTCTTTGCTCGATAACCGTTTCAAAAATAAAAACTTAATAACCGACCGAAACTCGATTTTTTCAAATTCTATCGTTTTCTCAGACATGCTGTTTTCAAAATTCACCGTTTGATCAACTTATGGATGTCAAACTTTGACAACTTATTTATAAAACATCATAGTTCTAACCGTAGCAACCTATTCACTTTTCTTTACTAGAAACTTTCCAGGCTAACTAGATATCAATACCCCCTCGTATGCCTAATTGAATATTTCGAATGATTTGATTTGATATACGCCTATCATAAGTTTAATTAATAAATACTGGGTCAATGTATAATTTTAACAAGCGAGTTGATGATGTTTCGGCGTTAATTAATATAGACTTTAACAAAACTATAGAAAATAAGACGGTGACTCAAGAGAAGCAAAAATATCGAATCATAACTTGCATCATTTTAGAGGGAATGGTAGACTGGTACCTGTTTGCAAAAGCTGTTTTTACTGAGTTTTGACGAATATGCAAAATTTGTTGCCATTGTTTTTCATTAAAAAAATTTGTATGTATCTGCTATTACTCAAGATGGCAACCGAGGAAAAGATTCTCCCGGTAACTTAACACCTAAAAATGATATTGAAGTAGTTAAGGAACACATTATAGCAATACCTTCGTATGAAAGTCATTAGTGCAGTAAAAAATGTACTAAAAAATACTTATCCGCCCACTACACTTTATCTAGAATGTATGGAGCATATAGAAAGTGGGATAACACTAAAAATCCAATCAGCCATAAGATCTATTAATAGATATTTCATGAAATGAATATTAGAATAAAAAATTCCAATAAAGGCACCTTCCGGAAGTGTGATAAAATTACCATCTTACTAAAAAATACACAAAATATCGAAAAGAAACCGTAACTTAAAAAGGAAGTGGATTGCCTTCAGCTGATGCAGAATATGCTTATGAATATAAAAGATATACAAGCTAGCATCTCAGGATGGTGTTTCCAAAGTTGTGTACACAATCGACTTACAGCAATGTAACTACTCCATATATTCAGACCTCCCTAGGTTTCTACAAACGGTAGATCTGGACATTAAATTTAGCATTGCACAGGTGTTGTGATAAATAAGCTTATTGTGGCACGAATCCGTAGCGGAGGAGCAACAGGAGTTAACCAAATTGCTTCCTGCTTGTACCAACACTTCTACCAGAATCTGACAAGCAGGTTACTCTGCATTCCGATATATGTGGAGGCCAAAATAAAAATAGCCATTTAATAATTATGTTCACCGTTTTAATGTAAAAGTGAAATTACGATTACGTTGATGTCAAAAATTCCTTGTACTTGGTCATATGCACATGGAAAGTGATGGTGATCACTCAGTAATTACAAAAAAATATGGATCCCTTGTAGAGCATCCACGGGACTGGATGCAACTCATACAATTGTGTGGCAATGCACAACCATTACAAGTTAAAAAACAGACATCCTGGATTTTTCTTCATTATACAGAGGGCGAATTAGCTTATGCGGAAGGGCATACATTGGATTTGCTACGAAATCGAATGTGGAATTGTTTTGTATAAAAACACTTTAGATCCTGAAGCACCCTTTATGAAATTTATTTCAGAAGAAAGGTACGTCTTGCACGTAACAATCAACTACTACCACCATTTGCTTACACCAACTGCTATCATTTATCGATGAATAGTTTTATAAAAATCTGAATTCACAGAATGACGTCGGGAACGTGTCGTTCCGGATATAATAGGAGATTCCGATGAGGACGAAGAACAAGCTGCCGCAACGAGCTAAGTCAAGCGTAAAAGGACATGTCATTTTAATTTTTTATTTCCTGTGTAGAAGGTGATAAGTATTTATTTTACTTCAATATGCCTTACTATTTAATAAAGTTTTTTGTATTATTTGCGGCTTATTTCATAAATTCTTTTTAAAATGTTACATAGTACATTTGATAAAGCATAGATTTATATGGTTAAAGGAAAGTTAATTTTAGGCCTCTCCCCAAAAGCGATATTTCGACTTATACCCCCTTGTCCGCGCATGCATCAATTGTACCAACCAATATATAGCCTTCAAATACATAAATATGGAAAAAGCATAATACAAGAAGTTAATATTAATATCTAAACCTTCTATTTGTATTATTTGGCACTGTCAGTCTAATACATTTACTTTAATCTCCTTGTTTTCATTCACGTTTAGTTACTAAATTAGCTACTTTATTATTTATTTGTTTAAATATTTGAATGAAATAGGGAAATTGGATGAAACGTATTTATATACATTTCGACAACTGAGTCTTTCGTTTTTATCCATTTCGATATATATAATCTGTGTTCTGTGTATCTTCAAAGCGAATCGCAAACGTTATTATAACATGAAACAGCAAAAAGTTACATGCTTTCTTACAAACCACAGGGCTAAAATTTGTGAGACGTGTATACATTTATACAATGCGTATTTAAATTTGTCGGTTTCAGGATCTTAAAAATTTGTTATTCGGCTTGTATGGCATACGAACGCATTCGACACATTTCTGTTTAATATTAGTCTTTTTAAAAATATAAGGTGCTAATACTTTGTTGCTGCGGTAACGGTAACGTTGTAAGGAACAATTTTTGGCAGTCGTTGAAGTTACGCGGTACAAAATGCAGCGACTATATAAAAATGAAGTATAAACAAATTTTTAATAAAAATTATTAGACATAGAAGTACTTAAATTTTCATCCTATAATTGTGTGCTATTTTTCGAATAAACCGTTCTTAATAAAATACAAAATGCTTATTAACATATCTTCAGTCACTGAAATGCTTCCTTGTTATAGTTAAGAAATTTTTGTTTTTAGTATTTGTACTAATATTCGTAGTTGTTTATGTCAAAATAATTATTGGAAAATCCCTTTCAGCTTTTTACTAGTTTTCTTAAGAAAATTGTGTAGAAAGACTCTTCTCAGCTAAAGCTTTTTCAAGGTTTATTGTCAACAACGTCTTCTAGTAGTGGTAAAGTATCACTCTTGCACTATAAAACTACGGCATAGTTCGTAATTTTGTCCCTGTTGTCGGTATTAATCAATACAATAGTGTCATGCATTACTAATTTTATTAAAAAATAGGCATCGTATTTGTAAAAAATTAATTTAATTGTTTTCGTTGTTCCAAGCGGAACAGTCAAGGCTAGTGTTGCTAAATCTTAATTTACTTTTACTGCCCAGATACCTTTATATCTCTATTCTGGAGAGAGAGAGTATAAGATGCCGATGCATCGATACCCTGTTGCTGATGCCTATTGTTGTTTTAGAAAAAACTTTTTACTAGTAAAGTTTTTACCTGTATCTCGTAGGCAAATAGATATTTCAGGAAAATACCTTTTTACTGGCAAACACTATATGCCTGGGCAAGCTTTAACCCTCAACTACTGACACCCCGTTTTTTGACACCAATGCGGACAAGGAGTTTGCCAGGTTCCCACATAAACAAAACATTAATAAATACTGAAAGTACCGATATTGCATCAATTGTTATCTAGATATGAGACATAAAACATATATTACAAATGTTTATTAGAAAATATTGCATATTTAGGTGAATAGAACTTGTAGAATTAGAACGAAAAGGAAAATTGTTCCTTTTTTGGATTTTCGACCAAAAATAATGTTTCCATTAGGAGTCACACATTTGTTTTGTTAAAATAATATAGTAATATTGTAATACAAGTAATTATAAGTGAAAAAAATAAATGTGGATTCCAAAATCTCAAAAGTACCTATTAGGATCTGTAAACGGAGCATGAACGTATGAACGCAAGAACGCATGACTTCGAACTACCAATAAGTCGAACTACCAAAATTCTACAATGTCACCACTTTGACAGGTTGTAGAGCACTAAAAATTAGGAAGACAATGACAGCGGCAACATTCAAAAAAATTTGTGGTTCTAGAAACGATAACAAATAAGTAGTCAGTAGGTGCGGGGTTAAGTATTATTTAATTTTTAATTGGACTTTAATTGTTGGCCTGATGAAGGACTTATCTCCAAAGGTATACCTCAGCTAATTTAGTTTAGTTAGTTCAAGTTCCTACTGAAAATGGTAACTTAGCTGCCGATATACGTATTTAGGTGTTCTAAATATCGTGGTGGTAAGAGGTTTACTAAATTTTATTTAATTAACTTTTAGTTGATCAGGCTAATAATATTTAGCTAGGCAGACAATATCCCCCTGTTTTTTTTTTAGTTAAATATATCCATATGGAGCAAAAATACTATATTGTGAATTCAGAATTAGACTAAGTAGGTTTAGTCGTCAGAATAATATTTATAACGTTCGTGACTTAAATTGGTTAGGTTAGGTTAGCTATTTGTTGTTGTTGTTGCTGCTTGATTAAGCGAGATCTAGGACGCGGTTTTCCAAGCATTGTATTATATTGTAATACAGAGGATACAAACTCTGCTCAATATTGGAAACACTATGATGAATGCGAATTTGGAAAATTTTGCGTGAAGTCATAGCTTGAGAATAGCTGAAAAACTAGATATTTATTTTATATATTTTTTTTTTTTCAAATGTACAATAAGCAAAACAATTGTAATTCTATACTGGGTATTCGACCGGCATGTAACTTTTAAGCTATTTATAATATTATTGACGCACACGAAGCTATTATAATCTTACACATTTACTTTTGTAAACATGACTGCATTCGATACGGTTTGCTGGGCTTGGCAGCTTAATGTGATATTAGTTTATGGATTCGGGAGCTTCTGATTTAAGTTTCGTGAACAAGATCTGTTGTGAGCATGTTACTAACAACGCAAGTCAAATATGTAAATGCTTTACTTCATTTTCAAATACAGATATTATTATTAATAGTAAAATAAATTGCAGAACACTTATTTTAAATCTAGAATGTTTCATTTTGTGCTAGCTATTCCTTTTTTATTTTTGTCCACATTCTCTTCTAATTTGTAAAATATGTTATCAGGTAAGTTTAATGGTGTAGGGCTCCATTTAAAGTAATATATTAGTCCCGTGTATTTTACATAATGTGAATTTTGATGTGAGTAACACAGTGATGAAAGTTGTTTTTATGTAAATTTATTTATAAAAAAATTAATTTAGTTTATAGGATTTTCATGTAATTTAGGTAATTATTGTACTTAATTTCTATTGGTTGAAATTCTCTTGAAATTTTCTATTTTGTCCTTGTTTTTAAGACGTTGCTTAGATACGATGCTTTATTGTTGGATTTTGTAGAGGTTTCTGGCAGGAAAAATTGAATTAAGTTCCTTTTTGGCCATCGAACTAAGAGCACGTAATTTCAATTAGTGCACAATTTAATTTTGTTATAAAAATAGGCGTGACCTCGCAAAAAGTTAAGTTAGGTTATGTAACCTTGTTTACATAAATTTGAGCAGTTATTAAAAGTAAAGTGTAACCAGAATTTGTGTTTTAATTCAACTATAGTGATTAATAATAAAAGAATTTACCAAATTAAATTTTTAATTGAAGTGTGTTTCTTTTGTGGAATTTTTCTGAAAGAGAAAAGGAAATAAAATTAAAATCTTTCATTCACTTATTAAAAATAATAATCCTGTGGTGTTAAAAACAATTAAGGAACTTACCTTAACAAATTCGAACATTTAACTGAACGATTATAGTAATTCAGTGGTTTTGTTTCGCAAACTTTCAAATTTGCAATCTGGACGCTGTCATCGTTAGAATCAACTAGTTCCGGCCGATACAACGAGACTTGCAAGCAGTATAAATATGCAGATGTTGCAGAAATCATAAGAGGTGGTGTCTACAATATGGTCGGAGTGACGCAATAAAAAAGATAAGTTTAAAATTAAGTCTGTATTTATAAGATTATGTATTTTAATAGTTTCATAATTGACTTATCTAATCAGTGAAGCCACGAAACAATTTACCTTGAGATTTTAAGAGTCTATATAGATGCTAGTATGTATAACTTATGTTTATTTAATTTGAGCAAAAACTCAAATTTGGCGCCCAACAAAATTACTTTATTATTAATTATTTATTTAAAAGAAAAATTCATGGCATCTTTTTGGTCGCTGCCAACGTGGGGCGATTATATGATAATAATTATCTATTAAATTAAATACATAGCAATATATGTAGGGTAAATATCATAGCAATATATTGCTATGGTAACTTTATGAGCAAGTCGTAGGTGTACCGTCAGTGCACTGCATGTAAGTGTGTGTACATATTTTTACTTATGGATCTCCTCATTAGGTAGTCATGTGCTAGTGGATTTGTAAATGGTTGTTCTATTGGAGGTAGCGTTGGAATAATCAAGTTCGAATGGCTAACGTAAATATGTTCATGTGATCAAAAGGGTGAGCTCCAATAGGGCAAGTATTATAAAAGGAGGGTTGTTATGGTTATGGATAAATAAGGGTGGAAAATATTCATTCGAATTCCGATATTTGAATCAAGCGGAGGTGTGATCGGGCTTCACCCAGTAAATCACACCCGAGCAAACAAATTATATAAAATTAACATACAACGCATCGCATTTGGCATAATACATTTCATATTTTGTAAAAGTTATTAAAATAAACGAAGTTAAAGTACGGGCAGTTTTATTGAAGTATTTGAATACACATATCTAAAGGTATAGAAGCATAATGGAAGCCACGAAACCCTGAGAAGAGAAGTTTAAGCCGAGGTGAAACAATAAGGTGAGAATTCATTGATCATTGAGTTGAAATCTGCCAGTACAACCAGCTAGGAAAGGTGTACATAGCAATATATATATATATATATATAAGCCGGTTTATGACGTCTTACGACGTTGTCCGACGCCTATTCCTCATCCTCTTCGAACTTCACAATCTGCTGGTGTTAAGTTGTTTCTATCGCTCATCGATTTATGTATCTCTTTTTGCCACTCTACCGCTCCTCCGACGTCCAGTTGGATGCCATTCTAAAACTTGTTTAGGTAATCTTGTTTCAGGCATACGTTGTACGTGGCTATACCATATCAACTGTTTGCTGTATATGTCCATTAATATATTTCCTTCGATCCCCATCTGTTGTTTTACTGTATCGTTTCTAATGTTTTTCGAAATAAATAAAGATCTTCTCATCACATACATTTTTATTGCTATCACGTTTGCTTGATATTTCTCCGTTATCCTCCAGGTTTCAGCGCCATACAGAAGAGAGCTTCTAACCATAGTTTCATAAACATTGAACTTTATCCTTTTAGTTATTTCTTTACTCCAGAATATACTATTGAGACATGTAATAATTTTCCTTGCTTGTACTATTCGCTTTTCTGTCTCTTTCGTATCAGTACCAGTATCATCAAATAGACGCAGTTCTGACAGTTGGAGGTTTCTTGCCCGTTTTCAAGATCCAATGTACCAGGTTCCTTTCCTATGCATAAGTACTGTACTTTTTCAATATTGACTGATAGCCCCCATTCTGCGTATTCTTTTATCAATTTTCGCATCATGTATTGTATGTCATCTTTATCATTTGCTATAATTACCTGCTCGTCGGCGAATTCTAGGTTGTACATGCACCTGTCATTAAGTTCCATACCCATGCCATAAATCTTCCTTTTCCATTTTTTCAGAGCTGCTGTTACGTATATTTTAAAAAGGATTGGGGAGACGCAACACCCTTGTCTCAGAAACTCCTGCGTGTCGTATTTACCCATATTTACTGGAGATTTTCAGTATTTATATAGTTCTTGCCGATCCTGTATTAGGTACGACCGATGTTTTATTGTTCTAATACTTCCCACAGTTTTGAAATAGGAGCTGTATCGTATGCTATTTGGATGTCTACGAATGTAATATGGGTTTCTATGATTTTAGTCATCCTTTTTTCTATGATTTGGTTTAAGACAGGAGACATTGTCAGTGCATGATCATCCTGCACGGAACCGCTTTGTTCTTCTTCGTCGTTCTCCTTAATACCATTTTCAATCAGATCTCGTAATGTCTTGCCACAAAGTCTGCTCATTGTGCCAGTTCCTCATATACCCCTATAATTATTACACTTCTTTTTATCTCCTTTCTTGTAAATTGAAGAGATATATACTACTTTCCATTGTTTCCTGAACCGGATGTCCATTCCATGTCCGTAGATCATCACTTCAAAAAGTTTTTGTGTTTCGTTTTTCAACATTTCGGCGTATACCCCTTCTGGCCTTTTTACGCTACAAGACAACAGAGACAGCAGAGTATCGACGGTTGCAAATAGAAGAACGAAACATAGCTAATCAGAAAATAAGGCTATTGAAAAATATACACTGTGAAAAGTTTAGTAAGGGAATGGATAGGCACATGTACGGTTTACAGAAAAAGTTTTGGAGAATATTAAGGAATAGAAAGTTAGAAGTGGACGACACTCTAAAATATAAGTGCTATAGATGCTAGATAGTAGAAGGTATACTTTGAAAACGTATCTGAAGAAAATGATAATACGTTTTTGTTCTTTCAGCCAGTGACTGTCATCCGCGGTTGGACAAAGGCCTCTCCCAACTAATTCCATTTCTCCCTGTTTTGGGTTTCCTGTGCCCATTTCTTTCCCACTATATTCACCATATCGCCCTTCTATCACGTTTTAGATCTTCCTACGCTTCTTTGTCTAGTACTAGAGCTCCATTCTACTATAGTTCTTACGATGGGCAATTTTCAGATTCGGATTAGCGCTTTATTTGCACAGCACAAACTGAACGACTTTCTGTCTTTGTTAGTTGCTTGCAGATTCATATTTCCTACAAAGACGTATGTCGTAGTGACATCCGCGAACGAAACAAGACCAACACTGTACGTGCGACGTATTATGTCGGCTGACACGTTTAGTAGAAAGAAACAAAGATACTTGAAGAATGTCGCGCTGATGCAGCCAAACGTCTCTATTTAAATCTGTTTCCAGTAGTATTTAAAATATTTTAGAGGTTGATAGGGCAATATTTTATTTTCTAAAGTTACCTTAAAGTTTTTGTTTACAATGTTGTTTATTACTGAAATTGTGGAAATTGGTATTACGAGGTTGAAGATAAGTTAATAGCATTTTTGTTATACAGCCAATTAAAGGTAATTACTGTTACTGGAATGTATTCTTGAAAATGGTAAATGGTAAAACAGGCGTAAACAGTATGAATAAAATATACAATAATTTAATAACGAAACTGTACGTACCACCACTGTTGTAACACGGATGAATACCACCAAGAGCAACAAATTAAATATGATACTATGTAATGTCGTTTACATCAGAATCGGAATCATCACTAAAGAAGTCCTCATCGCTATCATCACCATTGTTAATAGTTATCACTAGTTGTTCAATTTCGTCTAATTTTAGTTTGCGTGTCCACTATTCATTTATAGTTTTCTCCGTGTGCTGAACAATTCTATTCCACGTTTCACTGGTCCATTGTTCAAACGATTCGTTCCACATTGCTAAGACACTGCTTTCACTGTATCCATCTCGTCCAATGTGTTTGTCATAATACGACTTGCATATACCCCATATATTTTCGATGGCGTTGAAATGACAATGGTATGGTGGTAATCGTAGGACTGTGTGATTTTGCGATTCCAGCATTTTGTCAACAATATAGTACTTTTCTTTTTTGTGCTGCCTAGCCAAATTTAAAAGAGTTATCCTTAAATCTGCAGGTTTAGACGGTATATTTTTTTGGATAACCAGTTTTTGAACTGACTTTTATTCCAACTGCTTGTGGGCATTTTTTCTATCAATTGGCTATGATAAGAAGCGTTGTCAAGGACAATTAAAGAAGGTTCTCGCAGATTAGACAGAAATTGTTTTTGAATCAATTTTTCAAAATTTTCCTCGTCCATGTTATCGTGGTAGTCTGATGATTTTGATTTGGCAGAAAAAATACAGCTGCTGTTTTCAATAAATCCATTGTGCTTGCCAGCATGCAAAATCATATAGCGTTTTCCTTCTGATGCAGAATCGGGCCTTTTTACACTTTTCGGTGTATCGTCTTGCCAGGAGCGTTTGTTGGATCCTTTTACAAAAATCCAGGTCTCGTCCAAAACACTACAGGTAAAGGCTGTGGTGAATTTGTATTACCTACATAGTTTAAAAAAAAAAGCCGTTCGCAATGACACTACGCTAGCTTTTTTTTTACGGTTGCAATCTTTCTTGAACTCAAAACCAATACAGTGTGAGAGTTTCCTAGTCGTTGATATTGCAGCATTTAGAATTTGTTTGTCTTTCAAATTTTCTTGTACTGTTTTTAAAGTGACTGGCTTTTTTTCAACGTACATTCTGTACACTAAATCTCTAACTGTCATTTCTAATGTTTCGGGC